>CM019151.1:81772473-81803713 GCA_009733165.1 Naja naja | reverse complement strand
GAAGGTTATATGGATTGACAAATGCAATGAAATTCAATATAATGTGGCAAAGATGCTCATACAAAACATCCTAAACTTTCTTTAGAAAAATGGCCAGCTAGATGGTTATCAAGATTTAGGAAAGAACTGAAAATCCATTAGGAATATCATACCATAAAGGAGGCATGATATTCCTAATGTACAAACAAAATAATACTGAACATAACTGCATATAGTATTATTGGAGAAACAGATTTGTTTTCTTCATGTTAAATGAGCTGCATGATTAATGAAATTTTATGATCTAGCTCTAAATAGATAATGCTATTTATTCCCAAATGAGATTTTTCAGTTTGGGAGAATAAATCATTGCATGATTTGATTACTATATATGGGGTACATGCCAAAAATATTAAATATAGTTTAAAAATGTAAAATTCTCTTTCAATTTGTTGAAAAAGAAACTGCCTTTTTCCTCCCCTCAGAATGTTTTGGTGAAATTTTTACTCCTGGGTAAAATAATGTCTTTTCTGCCCTATTTTTCATTGTATAATAATATCTCCAAGGGGTTCCAATCTTACCAGCATTCCATGTTTCAATGAAATTTAAATGTGTCAAGAAATGTCCTAAATGTCACAAAGCTAAAAAGCTGCAAACTGAGGAGACATATATATTAACAACCAATCATCCAATCCATGCTCCACCTTTCAACAATAGCCTAACTCAGAACAATCAAATAGATTATTTTAATTCTGTTCAAATCAAATTTTAAAGTACATAAGATTTGAAAGTGAAGGCATTTTCCCCAGACAAAGTATCTTTGAAGGCATGGGCACCTACTCTGATGAGTCCTTCTTGTATATGAGATGACTCAAAACTTCTGTAACAATTTAATATTTCATGTGTAGGAAGTTTATGTTTAAAACATGCATTCTTGTCACATGGGTGTATTCTGTCAAATTGTTTCTTATGGTTCTGTTCTAGCATGTGAAGCAATCAGTTAGCCAAACCTGGAATGGGAAAATATTTTAGAATCAGAGCTCTTCACCATGTCAGATTACCAGCAAAGATACTTGCAGATGCTCATTACTCTCTTCATCATTAATCATTTTCATGCGCATGCAGATGTTCAATTTGAGAGAGGCAAAATGTCAGGAGAAGCAGTCATTCTTATCTCAGTTGGCTAACTTTAGAGCATACCTTGTCTAATAAAATGTTATTATCATTGTTACAAACTGTTTGTGCAAGTTAAATTATTCATAAGACTGCAAGGCTTTAGTTTGCAGACATTTGCTAATTGTTTCAATAGTTTTGTGTCAGGTAGTGTTTACTTTAGATTTTTTTAACTGTACCCTATAAGCTATCAGTAGCTTTAAAAAACACTACTTAGGTTTTAGTTTATGCCAGGGGTGGGATTCTACCAGTTAGCACCTATTTGCTTAGAACCAGTTGTTAACATTCTAAGCAGTTCGGAGAACCAGTTGTTAGAAGAAATTACTGGGCTAATCCTGTAAGGAAGGCAGGAAGGAAACATTCTGGGGTTGCTTACAGAAACTGCCTCTCGTTAACCTTTATTACATTCTTGGCAGCACTAGACTTCCTGTCTCAGAAACTTCTCTGGAGTTTTTCCCTTCCTTCTGGTACTTTGCTTGTATGGGTGACCATTCAAAGTTACAATGGCACTGAAAAAAGTGACTTGTGACCATTTTCACACTGCAACTGTTGCAGCATCCTGATCCGAGAAGCCAGGCGAGGAGATCGTGCCTCAGTGTGAGTGATATTGAGTTGGCCTGCAAGCCAATAACATGACCACCAAGCCATTCCCACCCAGTCACATGACCACTAAGCCATGCCCACCAACTAAGCCACACCACAGAACCGGTTGTTAAAAAATTGAATCCCACCTGGTTTATGCATGCAATAATTAAAAATGAAACCCTAGCAATTTACTCACATCAAAATGCTTTAAAGGATACAAAGCAAGAAATAAACTTTCTAAATAATAAGTTTGGGGAAAAAGTTAGGTTAAATAGAGAGATGCTTCCTATCAGTATTTTGTGCCATGCTGCATTGCATAGTCAGAAACAGAAGTAAAGAAATCTTATCATCACCATTTCGTGCTCCCATTTCAGTTTGTAGGAGTGAATTCATTTTGTATTTATGTCTGTTTACATCGTGGTGTTGTAGTGTGGGCAGGCAGAAATATTTAGGGAAAACTGCAATGACATTTGGATGAATAAGAATGTGTGACTACTGGCATTCTGAATCTAGCAACAAAATCAATTTATTACATAGTATTCTTTCTAAACAGAGATTGGAACTGGGGGCAATCCCAATTTTGTTGAGGTTAGTGCATTCAATTCACTTTGAAGAACTAAGAGACATTTATCTTTGAAACCACCTGAAATGGATCATAATTGACCATTTACTGTGTTTCTTTTAAAATGTAAACCAGAAGAATGAAGAAAATTTTAGATAATGTATTTAATTGCCATGTGGTGTTATGTATTAGTGTTCTGTCCCACCTTCACTTCCCAGAAGCTAAGTGCGTTAGCCAACACAGAAAAGACACACTGGCCTGTTTCGTTACCTTCCCTTCCCTTGAAGGCAAGGGCGTTAGCTCACGCAGAGGAGTCACGCTGGCCTCTCGCCAAAATCCCGTTATCTCTCCGACAAGAGCGTTGGCAGTCACCCAAGTTCTCAATGCCAACTCAAGAAGCAATGTAGTAATTCCAGAGAATTGCTTTCTTTTCAGAGTTCAAAAACCAAACACACAGACGGAAGCTTCCGATGCAGATGACACTTTGTCACGAACAGAGTCTGCAGCGTAGCACACCCACTTTTATACCTGGTGGGGTGTGGTCCAGCTCAATCTCTGGCCTCCCGCCCTTGCTGCTGGCGTTTCTCCCTCCGGCGTTGCCTGGGATCAAGCCAGGAACCTTCCTTGTCTTTCTCTTGTTGGTCCTACTGCCACCGTCTCTCAGGCAGTTCCTCCTGGCTTTCGAAACCTGAGGCATTGCCAGAGAGGAAGGTCCTGGGGAGGGAGGCCTTGCCAGGGAGGAGGAAGGTCCTGGGGAGAGACCTTGCCAGGAGGAGGAAGGTCCTGGGGAGGGGACCTTGCCAAGGAGGGAGATCCTGGGGAGGAAGGCCCTGGTGAGGGAGGCCTTGCTTGTTCCTCCTCTCCTTCTTCATCATCATCCAGGTCCTCTTCCTCTGTCAGCACAGGCTCACGAGCCACAACACTATCCCCACGCGGGGCCCTTCCCCGAGTCCGGCGGGCAGGATGCGGCCGAGAAGCGCTCATGGAACAGCAGCGTGAGGGCCGAGCGTGGGCGCGGAAGCGTCCACCCAGGTCAAGTCCTCCGTCCCGTCCCGCGTCCGCTCTACTAAATACTGGAACCGCCCCTTCAACCACCGTGAGTCACGAATACTGACCACCCTGCTGTCCTCGCGTCAGCCCCAGCCCGGTGCGGGGTCAGTGGGGCGTCGGAGGTACGAGGGGCTTCAGGAACCAGAAGAGCGGTGGAAAAGCGGGTGTATTTTCATGGGCGGTAGGGTCAGGCGATAGCCACAGGGTTGATGACGCTTCAATGGGAGTGGGCGGCGAACGGTGGTCCAGTTTCTTTACGGACGGTCAGCGGGAGGTGTTTTGTGATAACCACACTCGGTCTCCCACTGCCAGCGAGGCGTCGCGTCGGGACGGGGCGTTTGTAGTCCTCCTTGGCCTGTATCAGGTGTTGCAGCCAACTGCTGAGCATACAGCTCGGAGAGGAAGTCTTGAGCCTCAGGAACAGGGGAATCCGAGGGTGTCAGAGGGAAGAACATGGATGGTAGCCCACATTGGCGTAGAAGCGAGAGTCGCCTGGGTGGAGGTGTGCTGGGAGTTGTTAGCGAACTCCGCCAGAGCGAGTAGTCGGCCCAGTCGGTCTGCCGTTGATTGACAAAGCAGCGTAAATACTGCCCAGGATGCCAATGACCTTCTCTGTTCCCCATCAGTCTCAGGATGGTGCGAGGAGGACAAACACACCTGCACTTACAGCGGTCATCAGGCTCTTCAAAATTGAGCCGTGAATTGCACACCGCGATCAGAAACCACCCTATCCGGCAGGCCATGGAGCGGAAAACATGCTTGGCGAACAGGCGGGCGGTCGTGCGGGCGATGGCAGAGGCGACCGCGGGATGAAGTGGGCCATTTTGGTCAGCATGTCCACCACCACCAACGCGATCGTAAAGCCGTGGGGCGGCGGCAAGTGTGTCAAGAAGTCCATAGAGATCGCCCCCATGGTCTGTCTGGAGTGGGTAGAGGGTGGAGGAGACCAGGGCGCACCGTCGCGGCCTTAGCTTGCCGGCCGCGGCACAGGAGCCGCGTAAGCGTGAGCGTCGTGCGCACTGGGGCCACCAAAAGTCCGAGTGGAGGGTGAAGTAGCGAAATGGCGGCGCGGGTTGTCGTGATCCCGATGCTTGAGCAAGCCCTCCTCCATAGTCCATGGGGAATCGGGGCCGACCTCCGCCTTCCTCTGCTGTGACCAGGCGTCCAGGCTGCGCCTCTCGCACCCGAGCCGGAAGTCGACCGGTTCTTGGGCTGCAGCCAAGGCTTCTGCTGGCAGCACCGTCCGCAGAGGCGAGTCTTTGGGGCACAGGTACTTTCGGGCTTGCGGGATAGGGCATCCGCCCTCCGATTGTGACCGCTGGGAATGTAGGTCACACGAAAGTTGAACGGGCAAAAACAACGACCACGGAATCTGCCGCTGGTTCAACTTCCTGGCGTCGTCAGATGCTCCAAATTCCGATGGTCGTGCGGACCTCTATCTGGTGCGGGCCCCTCCAGATGATGCCGCCAAGCCTCAAAGGCAGCCTTGATAGCCAGCAGCTCTTTCTCCCAGATGGTGTAGTTGCTTTCGGAAGGATTAAGCTTCCGAATAATGCGCACAGGGGAAAAAGTGCCGCCATCCACCGGGGCCTGCAACAGCACGCCCCAAGGGCGTTGGGCAGCGTCCGTCTCCACTACAAAAGGGCGGTGCGGGTGAGGTGCCGCAAGGCGGGTTGGTGGCGAAGGCTTTCTTGAGGTCCTCAAGCGCCTGTTGCTGCGGAGGACCCCACTGGAGCGGAACCTTCTTCGAAGGAGCTGGGTTAGCGGGAAGGTTAAGGTGGCAAAGCCGGGATAAAGGTCCGGTAATAGTTGGCGAACCCCAGCAGGCTGGGCGTCTTTCAGCGGCGAGGGGTTCCCAACTGCACAAGGCCTCCACCTTCCGAGGGTCCATGGCAATGCCCTCTGGGCGATGATGTGCCCAGGAACTCAATGGAAGTCTGGAAAAGAGGCATTTCTCCAGCCGCATAAAGCTGGTGCTGCGAAGGCGTTGCAGCACCAGGCGGACCTGCTGAAGGTGGCTTTCCCTGGACGGGAGTAGATCAAGATGTCGTCCAGGTAGACCACCACGAACTTGTCCAACATGTCCCGGAACCGTCATTCATAAAATGCTGGAAGACGCGGGAGCGTTGGTCAACCGAGCGGCATCACCGTGTACTTTCGAAATGGCGTGTCGGTGCCAAGCGCCGTCTTCCACTCGTCCCCTCCGTATCCGCACCAAGTTGTAGGCCCCTCGCGGGTCGAGCCGTGAAGATGGTGGCCTCCCGCGGCGCTCCATCAGCTCGGAATGAGAGGCAGGGGTAGCGATTCCGCACCGTGATGGCATTGAGTCGGCGTAATGCATAACACAAGCGCAAGTCCCCGTCTTCTTCTTGGAAGAGAACTGGTGCTGCGAGAGGGGCGGCGAAGGCGGATGAACCCGGGCCAAGTTCTTGTCCAGAAAGTCCGCAGAGCGGCCAACTTCGGGCTCGGACATGGAATACAAGCGTCCACGGGCAGCGGCGCGTGGGCAGAAGGTCCGGGCAATCGTAGGGCGATCGCGGGGGAGTAGGTCCGCCTCCTTCTCACTGAACACATCTGCGAAGTCCCGCAGTTCAGGAGGTAGGGAGGCGACGGGCGGAGACATCCTGGCGGCACAGGCGTGGCGGATGTGGTCGACGCACTGCAGACTTGGAAAAACACAGCGTTCTGCGACCATGCCACCTGAGGATGTGAGTCGAAGCCAGGCCATACCAGGACCAAAGGAAATGAAGATCGCGGTGACATAAAGCGGATTGCTTCCTCGTGTTCCCCAATGGTTGAGGCGCAATGGCTGGGTGGCGAACTTAATGGGCCCTGCGGTAAGTTCCGCCCATCAATTGTCTCCACCCGCAGCGGAGGGTCCACTGGATCCAAAGGCACCTTAAAGCGTGCCACAAAGGCCTGGTCCATGAAGTTCGTGTGGCCCAGTCCACCAGCGCATCGCCTGGATCCCCTCGACTGGTTAGGCAAGAACACCTGAGAGTCCAATATCAGATGCCGAGGGGCCCAGAGTCCACAGCAGCGCAGTCAAGCGGAGGAGTAGTACCTGCCGGCCTAGGGTTTCCCCAGGTCGGGCCGCCCGTTCGGCTTGGTCCTGCCGAGATTCAGGCGGGCTTGGCCCCGTTGTTTTGGGGGACAGGAAGCAATGAAATGTCGGGCTCCCCACAATACAGACACAAACCCCCTGCTGTGCGCGTGTGCTCCTGGGCCGTCAAGCAGGTTCCAGCGCTCCCAACTCCATGGGCTCCGCGGCGTTGTCCGCGAACTCAGGGCGACCGGGGCACTGCGGCACAGGTTGTGGAGGTCCAGGCGTGGAGGGTGACTCCTGGGAGGCGGCGGGTCTTTCGCCGCTGGAGGCGTCGTCAATCGCGAACACTGCACCACGCGAGGCGTCGAGTGGAGGGGCCTCCACCGAACCAGCTCATCCTGCAGTTCCTCCGACAGGCCATCCTGGAAGGCGTCCAGCAGCGCCGCATCATTCCAGTTGGAGTCCATGCAGAGCAGCGAAATTCAGCAATATATTCCTGCAGGCTTTCCTTGGCGAAGGTCCTTTATCGCCTGGCTGCCGTCTGGAGTGCGGATGGGGTCCTCATACATGAGGCGCATGTGTTGCCAAAACCCTGGCAGTCTGTTAACAGTGGGCTGTTCTGAACCAACAAAGGCGTGGCCCACGGGCTGCAGAGCCAGAAAG
Source organism: Naja naja (assembly GCA_009733165.1). NCBI lineage: Eukaryota > Metazoa > Chordata > Lepidosauria > Squamata > Elapidae > Naja > Naja naja. The sequence continues at coordinate 81,796,655 of CM019151.1, read as the reverse complement.
GAGGCTTATCACAAACCCCACCCGAGTCCGGTCATCAGGAAAATCCTCAGGCCTCATAGCCATAAACAACTGGCACTGTCCCATGAAAGCCGGAAACATTTCTGGCTGCCCAGAAAACTTATCTGGCACAGCTACGGGCATTTCCGACGAGGAAGGGAGGAGAGACTGCAGGAGCATTCAATGCAGCAAATTGAGCTGCTAATTGCAGCACCTGTTGTTGCAAGCCCTGATTCTCAGCTTGTAACTGATGTAACTGCTGCTGCAGCTGCTGCTGCTGCTGTTGATCCATCTTGCTTTAAAGATGGTTAGAAGCTTTGGGGTTCGTGACAAAAATGTTCTGTCCCACCTTCACTTCCCCAGAAGCTAGGTACGTTAGCCAACACAGAAAAACACACTGGCCTGTTTCGTTACCTTCCCTTCCCTTGAAGGCAAGGAGCGTTAGCTCACGCAGAGAGTCACGCTGGCCTCTCGCCAAAATCCCCGTTATCTCTCCGACAAGAGCGTTGGCAGTCACCCAAGTTCTCAATGCCAACTCCAAGAAGCAATGTAGTAATTTCAGAGAATTGCTTTCTTTTCAGAGTTCAAAACCAAACACACAGACAGACGGAAGCTTCCGATGCAGATGACACTTTGTCACGAACAGAGTCTGCAGCGTAGGCACACCCACTTTTATACCTGGTGGGGTGTGGTCCAGCTCAATCTCTGGCCCTCCCACGCCCCTACGCTGCTGCTGACGTTTCTCCCTCCGACGTTGCCTGGGATCAAGCCAGGAACCTTCCTTGTCTTTCTCCTGTTGTGGTCCTACTGCCACGCTCTCAGGCAGTTCCTCCTGGCTTTCCGAGGAAACCTGAGGCATTGCCAGAGAGGAAGGTCCTGGGGAGGGAGGCCTTGCCAGGAGGAGGAAGGTCCTGGGGAGGGACCTTGCCAAGGAGGAGGAAGGTCCTGGGGAGGAGACCTTGCCAAGGAGGGAGATCCTGGGAGGAAGGCCCTGGTGAGGGAGGCCTTGCTTGTTCCTCCTCTCCTTCTTCATCATCATCCAGGTCCTCTTCCTCTGTCAGCACAGGCTCACGAGGCGGAGCCACAACATATTAGCAAAATGTACTGAACTTTTTTTATTTTAGTGCAATGCTAATGATTAAAAATTGTTGAACGCTGTGTCTTCAAATAAACCTAGTCCTATCATGGTGGACTTTGGTTCTAAGCATCTTGATTACAATCAAAAAGGTTTGTGTTTTTACATGTGTTTAAAAAACCTGATTACTTCAGGTTCTTTAAACACACATACAAACACCAACCTTTTTACTAAAAATGCCAACAGATAGCTGGTAATAGACCTGATTTTGCTTTTCATTAGAACCAAAATTTGAATTAAAGTTACAATGGTTTGTCTTTCTTTTGCCTTCATTGTAAAACTTCAAAAGTTGTGGCTGAGAACATACTTGGATAAAGTATTCTGAGCCTTAGTATTTATAGTATCTGAATATTTATCTCCATCTCTATCTATCTTAATAATTGACTATTCTGGTCAATAGCAAAGGAACTAATGCCAAGTCATTGCTTTCCTATGGGGACTGTATGTAAATATATTATTTGGAGATAGTAAAAATTAGATGCATGTCACACTATAACTATACATCAAGCTAAAACATTTCTGCCTGAATTTTCTCTTCAGGCATTATCTAAGTGTAGATAGATACTGGGAGAGAGCCAATAATGGACCAAATGTTTGGCACTCTGTAGGGAATTATCAGCGCAGGAATGGGAGAAATGAACATAAACCCACCATTCATGATTTAGTTTTAGTATCTCTGGAGAATCAAGTTTCTTGCTCTTTCCAATTCTTCCTCTTGCAACTTTTGAGTTGCACACTTAACCTCAATATTTCTGATTGTGAGACTGTGTTTAGTCAGGTATATCTGGGTTCCTGACCACTGTTTGAAATATGGAATAGTAATGGAATCCCAGGCATTCCACCATCCATGATCTTCCTTAGAAGGGCCTTGTATTCCTTTTTTAGGGAGTAAAACATTTATACATTTGTTATACATTTCAACACTGACTTGATGATAGCCTCAAGTATATCTAAGACAAACGGAATCTCTCTGTCATCTTTCATAGGTTTTTTTAAGCAGCAGGATTTTATGTATACTTAAAAATCAAGCGTAGATTGCTTGCTAGTCTGTAGACAATTTAATGAGTAACTTCTTACAAACTGCTTTTTTTGGAGGGACATCCCAAATCAATTTTTGAAGGTGCAGAGAAAGGTTTCAGTACACATAAAGGTAGTGACTGTTGAGAAGAGACAATCAAAAAGCTGCAGGTGAAACTCGAAAAATTAGAATATCATGAAAAAGTTCATTTATTTCAGTAATGCAACTTAAAAGGTGAAACTAATATATGAGATAGACTCATTACATGCAAAGCAAGGTAGTTCAAGCCATGATTTGTCATAATTGTGATGATTATGGCTTACAGCTCATGAAAACCCCAAATCCACAATCTCAGAAAATTAGAATATTACATGCAATCAATAAAACAAGAATTGTACATAGAACAATATCAGACCTCTGAAAGTATAAGCATGCATATGTACTCAGTACTTGGTTTGGGCCCACATGCCTCAATGTGGCGTGGCATGGAAGCTATCAGCCTGTGGCACTGCTGAGGTGTTATGGAAGACCAGGATGCTTCAATAGTGGCCTTCAGCTCTTCTGCATTGTTCAGTCTCATGTCTCTCATCTTTCTCTTGGCAATGCCCCATAGATTCTCTATGGGGTTCAGGTCAGGCGAGTTTGCTGGCCAATCAAGCACAGTAATCCCATGGTCATTGAACCAGGTTTTGGTGCTTTTGGCAGTGTGGGCAGGTGCCAAGTCCTGCTGGAAAATGAAGTCAGCATCCCCATAAAGCTCGTCTGCAGAAGGAAGCATGAAGTGCTCCAAAATCTCCTGGTAGATGGCTGCATTGACCCTGGACTTAATGAAGCACAGTGGACCAACACCAGCAGATGACATGGCTCCCCAAATCAACACAGACTGTGGAAACTTCACACTGGACTTCAAGCATCTTGCAGTGTGTGCCTCTCCATTCTTCCTCCAGACTCTGGGTCCTTGGTTTCCAAATGAGATGCAAAAGTTGCTCTCATCAGAAAAGAGGACTTTGGACCACTGAGCAACAGACCAGGTCTGTTTTCTTTAGCCCAGGTAAGATGCTTCTGACGTTGTTTGTTGTTCAGGAGTGGCTTGACAAGAGGAATATGACATTTGAAGCCCATGTCCAGGATCCGTCTGTGTGTGGTGGCTCTTGATGCACTGACTCCAGCCTCAGTCCACTCCTTGTGAAAGTCCCCAACACTTTTGAATGGCCTTTTCCTGACAATCCTCTCCAGGCTGTGGTCATCCCTGCTGCTTGTGCACCTTTTTCTTCCACACTTTTCCCTTCCACATAACTTTCTATTAATGTGCTTTGATACAGCACTTTGGGAACATCCAACTTCTTTTGCAATTACCTTTTGAGGCTTTCCCTCCTTATGGAGGGTGTCAATGATGGTTTTCTGCACAACTGTCAGGTCAGCAGTCTTTCCCATGATTGTGATTCCTACTGAACCAGACTGAGAGACCATTTAAAGGCTCAGGAACCCTTTGCAGGTGTTATGGCTTAATTAGCTGATTAGAGTGGGACACTTTGAGCCTAGAATATTGCACCTTTTCACAATATTCTAATTTTCTGAGATTGTGGATTTGGGGTTTTCATGAGCTGTAAGCCGTAATCATCACAATTATGGCAAATCATGGCTTGAACTATCTTGCTTTGCATGTAATGAGTCTATCTCATATATTAGTTTCACCTTTTAAGTTGCATTACTGAAATAAATGAACTTTTGCACGATATTCTAATTTTTTGAGTTTCACCTGTATATAGAGGGTAACCAATTGTGAACAATTAGTGTGCTAATTCAAAGCTCTTACCTGAAAGTGCAGTTGTGCGATTTAGTATAAAGAAGTAACAATTAAGTCAGTTGGGCCAATGTTCATCCCCACATCTTAATATCCTTATTCTAGCAACAACAAGGACCAAATAGTCAAGATTTAGCTGTGTGTAATATGAAGCATTGGAGTGTTGGTCCAAATCTATCCTAGCTTGTGAGTCCTCCAATAGAGCCATCTGTGAATTGGGCAATTGGATTGGTAGCTTCAACAGCATGTCATGCTGTGCAGCCAAATGTTACTTTGCAAAGGTTGGCATTGATGCTATTGGATGTCATAATTTCTCAATTAAGGGGACGCTAGCTATGTGACTTTCATTCAAATATGTATCTGCATACTTCGATGGGAAAGCATAGGTCATGTTCATGGATGAATAAAGAATTGGAATGATGATGTCTGGTTTCTGTGTTAAATCAGCTTTAATATTTATATCAATAGGTTCTATACCTTTCCCTTCTTGCCATGTTAAAGGGTGGCAGAGCTTCTGTTTATGCCCTACATGAAGTTCTTGAGGTAGCAGCTAGGATGGGAGAAAGGCTGAGAAGGAACTGGCATGAATTGTTTGCTGAGATCATTGGGGCCAAAAGCTTTTACTGACAAACACTTAAAAAAAGGCTTCTCCATTATCAATACTGTATGCTAGTGTTGCACTACCCAAATAAACATTGAGACGTAAGTGGGAGATTACTTGCTTTAAATCTCCCTCAAGTATTTTCAGGATAGTCGTTCTTTCCTTTTTTGGTAACTGAGCAAAAGCATTTATCACCAGATTTAGATTTGTTTTGTTTGTGAAATTGTTGTAGAAGAGAATGTTATGTGTTCTGTGACTGGAACTTGTCTGTTACTGTTCAAAGATGTCTTATTGAATGGGAATTAGTTATCAGGAATTGTCTTTACTTTATGGTTGCAACTTCAGGCATAATAAAGGTGTGGCATTCAAGTCAAGAAAAGTATGACTGGGATAGATTGGAAAAAGAGTACAATAGTTCTTCCATTTAAATAGCACAAGTGGGATGGTTAAAGTTTTGCATTAAAGCACAATTCTACAGCTGCTAGGAGAGACAATGAGCCAACCTATTCTTTCAAGATTGGAATGGACAGGATTTGGCTCAGAGCAATACTAGTTGTTTTTGGAAATCCATCTGTGCATGTTAATTCAGTTGTTTCTCATAATAGAAAGAACTTAGGCAGATGTACCACCTAAGGTAGAAGTATTTCACTTGCTGACTGAAAGAAGCATTTCCCAAAGTGCTGTATCAAAGCACATTAATAGAAAGTTATGTGGAAGGGAAAAGTGTGGAAGAAAAAGGTGCACAAGCAGCAGGGATGACCACAGCCTGGAGAGGATTGTCAGGAAAAGGCCATTCAAAAGTGTTGGGGACTTTCACAAGGAGTGGACTGAGGCTGGAGTCAGTGCATCAAGAGACACCACACACAGATGGATCCTGGACATGGGCTTCAAATGTCATATTCCACTTTTCAAGCTGCTCCTGAACAAGAAATGTCAGAAACGTCTTGCCTGGGCTAAAGAAAAACAGACCTGGTCTGTTGCTCAGTGGTCCAAAGTCCTCTTTTCTGATGAGAGCAACTTTTGCATCTCATTTGAAACCAAGGACCAAGACTCTGGATGAAGAATGGAGAGGCACACACTGCAAGATGCTTGAAGTCCAGTGTGAAGTTTCCATAGTCTGTGTTGATTTGGGGAGCCATGTCATCTGCTGGTGTTGGTCCACTGTGCTTCATTAAGTCCAGGGTCAACGCAGCCGTCCACCAGGAGATTTTGGAGCACTTCAGGCATTTTATGATATTGCAAATGGTACAAATGGGCTTTGGGAAAAATTTTATACAGGCCATTGAGACAATATATAATGTACAAACAGTGAGGATCTTGGTAAATGGAGAATTAACAGAATCTATAGAGATAAAGAAAAGGAACTAGGCAAGTTTGCCCTCTGTTGCCTCTGCTGTTTGTGTTAACACTAGAAGTGTTGAATAGAGGTATTAGAGAAGATGAACAAATAAAAGGCATGAGAATTAAAAAAGAAGAATATAAACTACAGGCTTTTGCAGATGACTTGGTATTTATACTAGAGGATCCATTTAAATCAGCACCTAGATTGATAGAGAAAACAGAAGAATATGGTATGGTGGCAGGTTTAAAAATTAACAAAGATAAAACAAAGATCCTAACAAAGAACATGTTAGCAAGGCAGAAGGAATTAGAAGATATACTAGAGATTCAGATTACAAGTAAGGTTAAATACTTAGGAATATACATTACATCAAGATGCAGTACATTGAAAGAAGACAATTATATTAAACTCAAGCAGCAGATAGCGACAGATCTGGAAAAATGGAAAAACATGCAATTATCACTTATTGGGAGAATATCAACAATCAAGATGAATGTATTATCTAGAATCTTATATTTATTTCAGACGATCCCAATTAGACTCGGGAAAGAGTTTTTTGAGGACTTAAATAAAATTGTATCAAGATTTATATGGCAGGGCAAAAAACCAAGAATTAAACTTAAGTTACTACAAGATGCAAGGTCAAGAGGGGGGTTTGCACTGCCCAACTGGGAATTATATTATCAAGCTGCAAGTCTGATGTGGGTAAAAGAATGGATAACGTTGAGGAATAATAGATTATTAACTTTAGAAGGCCATGATTTGCTACTAGGATGGCATGCTTTCCTATGGTATAAAGGAACTAAAACACAAGGATATTTTAGAAGGCATTATATTCAAGAAGCTTTGTTTTTAAACTGGGAACAAATTAAGAAACAATATTATATACAAATTCTACTATGGGTATCTACTATTGAAGCTTTTTCATATCCAATAATATATAAAAAGGAACAAACAGTTAGATATGGAGAGATTTTAAATGAAAAGGGTGAACTTAAATCGATGCAAACACTACAGGAACAAGGAATAAAAATGAACTGGTTTTCATATTTGCAAATACAATCTAGATATGATGAGGACTCTAAGGCTGAAGGTATTTATAATAAGCCAACTGAATTGGATAAAATTTTGATGGGTACAAATGAAAAAGTAATTAAAAAACTTTATGGGCACTTACTAGAGTTTAGAATGGAAGAAGAACCGGTTAAAGAAACAATGATTGCTTGGAGGAAAAACTTTGGTTATGGGATAGATTTAGAGAGATGGCAAACACTATGGGATCAGAACTATAAAATGACAATGTCAACTGCATATAAAGAAAATTTGTATAAGATGTTTTACAGGTGGCACCTATCCCCGAGAAGGATTGCAAGAATGTTTAAGGATAAATCGGATAAGTGTTTGAAATGTCATCAGATACCTGGCTCCTATTACCATATGTGGTGGACTTGTGCTAAAGCAAAAAGATATTGGACAAAAATTCACACGTGGTTGGAAAAAATAACACAACAACATATAGACTTGAAACCTGAGATATTTTTATTGGGAATTTTGCCAGAGACGATCAGCAAAGAGTTGAAATATTTGATTGTTAATGTATTGACAGCTGCTAGAATTGTATTTGCTAAAAATTGGAGAAATGACAAGATACCTGCGCAGGAGAAAGTGATTAAGAAAATTTTGGACTGTGCCGAAATGAGTAGATTGACATTTGAAATTAGAGATCAAGAAGAAAAACAGTTTTTTAAGATATGGAGTATGTTTTATCAATGGCTAGATAAAAAATGGTAATATATGGATATGATGGTGATAAACACAATTGTTGAATGGGAATATAATATTGAGACTATAATATTGTAGAGAGTTGACAATAATAATGTTGGATAATAGAGGAGACGGTTTAGGTAAGGTATTAATTAAAATGTATAAGCTTTTTGAAATTTTTTCAAATAGATAATAGGCGGTTGTATTGTTGTTTATTATCTTTTGTTTGTTCTGTATATTTTTTTTCCCTTCCACAATGGAGAGTATTGATGGTAAGGGGATGGCACCGAGATTTGTAACCAACCATCACACGTGAAATTGACGTTGGTTTGTGCTTTTTGTACATTTGTCTTGTCTGTTTTGGAAAAATATATAAAATTTTATTTTAAAAAAAAGCAGTGCCACAGGCTGATAGCTTAGTTTATATTTCTGATAGTTTAATTTCTTTTAAATAATTTATTGTTCTGTGTTTTATCTGTGAGCCGCCCTGAGTTCTTTTCGGAGAGTGGTGGCATACAAGTCAAAATAAATAAATAAATAAATAAAATAGCTTCCATGCCATGCCGCATTGAGGCAGTAATTGTTGCAAAGGGGCCCAAACCAAGTACTGAGTATATATGCATGCTTATACTTTTCAGAGGTCTGATATTGTTCTATGTACAATCCTTGTTTTATTGATTGCATGTTATATTCTAATCTTCTGAGATTGTGGATTTGGGGTTTTCATGAGCTGTAAGCCATAATCATCTCAATTATGACAAATCATGGCTTAAACTATCTTGCTTTGCATGTAATGAGTCTATCTCATATATTATTTTCACCTTTAAGTTGCATTACTGAAATAAATGAACTTTTGCACGATATTCTAATTTTTCAAGTTTCACCTATATAATTAATTTGTTTTCTTTAACAATTTTTATGCTCCCTCAATGTTGGTGACAAAACATATATAAAATGTTCTCATTGTTCAAATTTTAAAGATCTTCTTGGGGTGGGGGCAGAGTAACTATTTCAGCAGAAAGCCTCACTGAATACAATATGCTATATAGAATGAGCTGTTATCATTAATTTTTCTTATTCAAGCTCCTACTGTAAAAAGATCTACAATTTGGTAAACTATTGCATTAATTGCATCTGGATTTACTTTTCTGTTGATTTATCAAACTTTCAGTATACTATTGGCTCTATCAGGTAAATCTATTCACTTTACTATGAGAAATAGCACTTCATGAGTCCTTACGTTCAGTATTATTAGAGTACAGAGGAATACATAAAATTGCTAAATGGAATGCATGACAACTACTTACAGTAATGACACAACCTTCAGAAGATCTTTCCATCCTGAAGACAGTTAACATTATTAGTTAATTGTTAGTTGCCCTTTTCAACTATTAAGGTTAATTTAGTTCTGGGAAATGTGGACAGAGATTTTTTTTTAATTAGCAGTCTACTGTCAACATGTTTTTCTCTACCAAGCCAGGAATTTCTTATCTATAGTAAGTCCTAGTCACATTTAGGCTAAAATAATGCCGCTGTTCAGCTAATTAGAACATTGTGAAAAGGTTCAATATTCTAGGCTCAAAGTGTCCCACTCTAATCAGCTAATTAAGCCATAACACTTGCAAAGGTTTCCTGAGCCTTTAAATGGTCTCTCAGTCTGGTTCAGTAGGAAGCACAATCATGGGAAAGACTGCTGACCTGACAGTTGTGCAGAAAACCATCATTGACACCCTCCATAAGGAGGGAAAGCCTCAAAAGGTAATTGCAAAAGAAGTTGAATGTTCCCAAAGTGCTGTATCAAAGCACATTAATAGAAAGTTATATGGAAGGGAAAGTGTGGAAGAAAAGGTGCACAAGCAGCAGGGATGACCACAGCCTGGAGAGGATTGTCAGGAAAAGGCCATTCAAAAGTGTTGGGGACTTTAACAAGGAGTGGACTGAGGCTGGAATCAGTGCATCAAGAGCCACCACACACAGACGGATCCTGACATGGGCTTCAAATGTCATATTCCTCTTGTCAAGCCACTCCTGAACAACAAACAACATCAGAAGCATCTTACCTGGGCTAAAGAAAAACAGACCTGGTCTGTTGTTCAGTGGTCCAAAGTTCTCTTTTCTGATGAGAGCAACTTTTGCATCTCATTTGGAAACCAAGGACCCAGAATCTGGAGGAAGAATGGAGAGGCACACACTGCAAGATGCTTGAAGTCCAGTGTGAAGTTTCCACAGTCTGTATTGATTTGGGGAGCCATGTCATCTGCATGTAATATTCTAATTTTTTGAGATTGTGGATTTGAGGTTTTCATGAGCTGTAAGCCATAATCATCACAATTATGGCAAATCATGGCTTGAACTATCTTGCTTTGCATGTCATGAGTCTATCTCATATATTAGTTTCACCTTTTAAGTTGCATTACTGAAATAAATGAACTTTTGCACGATATTCTAATTTTTCAAGTTTCACCTGTACATTCTTGAAACAGGAAATTATTCGGGTCAGCAGAGAAAATTCATTGCATACTTGTGTTGTTATAATGCTATTTATTTCTCTCTCCTCTTTAGTCCTTGGCAGTCTTCAGTGGTTATGTTGACGAAAAGAAAGTGAAAATCTATCTCTAGTCCCCTGTTTTACATCTTCTGTCATCTCATCAAATGAATATGAAATAGGTGCAGTCCAGCCAAACAGCAGTTGGTAGAAACTAAGAGAGCAAATGCCTAAAACAAATGGTCCTTTCTTTTCTCCCTCCCTCATAACTGGAAGAATAATGTTCAAAGTAGACTGCTCATTTTCTAGGTATATTTCTATATGTGCTTTAGTCTAAAGGACAGCTAAAAAGGGGAGAAAAAACCTGTATGGACAACAAATAAATGTTAGCTTGTCTAATCCTTTTAAAATAGTTTTGGCAAATTCCAAAAAGTGGTTAGCAAAAGAAATATGAATTTAGTGTCATTTGGAAGGCTTTGGTTTCTTCTGGAGCAAGCAGGACAAATCAGAGTCATCTTCAGAAATCTGCAACTGAGAAAGCTTTCAATAGATTTCCTAGTAATTTCAATTTCAATGTAACTAATTATGAATGAAAAACTTGTAGTATCAATGGTTGTAAATATTATTATTTATAATAGTTAAGTCCTTATAGCTTTTCATCTTCATGCTCAATTCCTGCTTCCTTTCTTTCCATTAAGCTATTGATTCCTTCTTTACCTTGTTATTAATTAGCATTGCAATTCACAGCAAATACCATACTGCAGGATTTTAACTGGAATTTCTAATTTGACGCCATGATGATAGAAAAAGTTCTTTCATTACATTTAATGATTTTTTTCAGAATAGAACATTCCCTTTCACTTGGTCTCATGTAAGTGTATTATTTCATTTTTCAAACTAAAAAAATATGCACAGAAATATATGTAGTCAACTAAATTCTGGGTGTCATGGAAAAGAAGAATGCTAGACACTTTCAGTCTTTATATAAAGGACGGAAAAACAACTGCTTGTTCTTCCATAGAATGCTGAAACTGGGTCAGGATAAGGAAATGAATTTATAAACTGGCAAATTTGAAGCTGGGCTGTTGCATTTTCTATAACCAGTTAATGTCTAGCTCTGGGTGAGCAATTATTGGCTGGAGATGCAGACCCTTAAACATATACTAACAATGTTTTTCTACTCTTCAGATGATGAGGACAGAATGGGGGAAATGTGGTTTAGATTTAAAGTGCTGGAAATAATTTGAGATGGAACAGAGAATGCAGTGGCAGAATTGTGCATTCTACCATGAATGTGGGCCATTGCAGGCAGGTGCTCACTAAATATTTCCTGAAGAATCTTTAAGATCTTAAGCTGTTTTTCTTATATTTTAAAAAATACTTCCAGTTAGGAAACTCACTACCCAGAAACATAATTACATCCTTTTGTTCTGCTATCTAAATCCATGATATCTTTAACCTTTATATCCTTCTCTGAATGTCCTCTTCTATTTATGGCAATGTTTTACATACCCATTATTCTCTAGAGTGTGTTTTTATTTAAGCTGTAGTTTTCCTAACACAAGCTGATATAGAATAAAGAAAACAAAAAAGAAAGAAAGGACAAAGAAAAGGTAAAAGTGCAGAAAATAATAATGAATATGTTAAGTTTGCATGAAGAGACAGACGCGGAGTGCTTCAAGCTCTTAGTTTATTAGTGACTACAGCTCAGAACGGACCCAATTTGGCTGGGTTGCGGCTGCTACTTATAGCCAGCAGCCGCAGTTGCCAGCCAATCAGAGTGCAGGGTTTTCCCGCACTTTTTAAACCAATCATTTCCAACATTTTACAAGAACAGTTCAAACTAAACCAATGACTTCAAACCTACATACATAATAGAACCGGTAGTAAAAAAATTTGAATCCCAGCACTGCCAGGCTTCGCTACAAAACTATGTGGCCGGGTTTATTTTGAGGGAAGGAAAATAAGGGGGGGGAATTCTACCTCTGCCTACCAGCATCCATTGGTATTCATCTGGCTAGCGTCCTGTCAATGTGTGAGAGAGTTGAGGGCTATGTGGCAACTGAAACAGTATTTGCTGTGTGAGCAAGAAGGAGATAGCGAGGAACCTGGGTGTGGCTTAGCTCAACTGTTCTGTATTAAAGCTGCTTGTTGCTGTGAAACTAAAACTGAAACTCCTCTCCTCTGCTTGTGTTTTGCATTTGGAACAGATTTCTTTTCAGGTGGGGATGGGAAGTAGAACTCCTTAGCATCAAAGCATGTTAATAATAATATAGGAAATACTAATGCTCTGATGGTTATTTCAAAAAATCCTTTGTTAATGAGCATCTAGAAGCCAAGAGGAACACATGTGCCAAATTTCAAGTTTGTAGGCTTAACAGTTCTGGAGATTTTGTGATGATACGTGAGTAGTATTTCGCTTTTATATACATAGATGATGAACAAGTTATTGCTAAAAAAGTACACTCTTGCTGAAATATTAGAAAATAAAAACAAATGAAAGAATGTATGATAAAATGAGCTAAAATTGTGGTTAAAATATACAAATAGAACAATGGGAACATATGTGACTGAAATATATATTCCATTCCAGTATTAAAGAGAATTTTTACAAAATGATGCCTATTTGTTAATAGAAAAACTGGAATGCATAAAGGTAGTTTGAATCTCTGTTGCAAATGTGAAAACATAAAGAGACATTCTACCATTTTTGGTGGAAGGGTAAATTTTTAAAAAATACATGCATTAATTTAGAAGATTTTAAAGACTAACGTACAATTAAAATCAGAGTTTTCTGTTTTGGAACTAATGTCTAAGCTACTGGGAAAAAGGCATGGGATTTTATTTTTATATGTTACAACTGCAGCAAGGTATGTTCAAAAGTGGAAAAGTTAGACATTACCCACAATGGAAGAACGGTTGGTGAAGGTGTAGGAATTTGCAGAGATGGCTAAATTAAATTATTTGATTAAAAGAAACCTGTTATATACTTTTGCATGAAACAAAAATGTACTTATGACTTATTATTTGGATGATTAGGAAAAAATGGTTAATAGAAAAAATGTTTATTGAATCATAGAGATAGTTTTGTAACCATACTTGTATTTGCTGCAAAAGAAGTTGGAAGCTCTTTTCTATTTGTATTCTGTTATGTATGTAGGTTTGAAGTCATTGGTTTAGTTTGAACTGTTCTTGTAAAATGTTGGAAATGATTGGTTTAAAAAGTGCGGGAAAACCCTGCACTCTGATTGGCTGGCAACTGCGGCTGCTGGCTATAAGTAGCAGCCGCAGCCCAGCCAAATTGGGTCCGTTCTGAGCTGTAGTCACTAATAAACTAAGAGCTTGAAGCACTCCGCGTCTGTCTCTTCATGCAAACTTAACAGTCAGCACAGCCCGGCCTGTTCAAACAACCAGGTTTTTAAATCATGGCAGAAGGTGCGGAGGTCAGGGGCTAAACGGAGCCCCAGGGGTAGTTGATTCCATAAAGTGGGAGCCGTTACAGAGTAGGCCCTCCCCCGGGACACTGCCAAACGACACTGAGTCGCAGACGGCACCCTGAGGAGTCCCTGCCTGTGTGCTCGTACAGGGCGGTTGGCATTCGATGCTGGCTGGAGACGCTCCCGTAAATATCCTGGACCCATGTCTCGTAGGACTTTGAATGTTAATACCAAAACCTTGAATCTCAAGGTTTGTGCACTGGGAGACAATGGGAATAGTCATCATCCTCACAACCACAGTCCGTGCTTTTTAATTACTAGGTTTGTAAATGTCATTTACTAATCACCCAGAAAAATTGCTCATTAACTAAGCTACTAGAAACTTTCAAAACAATAACTTTAAATATGATTAGTGAGTTTGCCTTCAATCCTGTATGACGCAAACCCGCTCCTTTACTTGGTGCCACTCTAGGGAAATGCAAGCAAGAATGACTAGGAGGAAAACAAACTTCTGCACCACATTCCAGTCTCAAAATACTTCATGCTCATCAGGGTACAATGTTGTAGGATATCTTAAATCGCCAGCTAGCCTACAGCTCCTTTCCTCCATTGCAATGGTTAGCCATTACAATACTAAGATCAAGCTTATGAATTATAGCGATTTTAACATTTGAAATTTAGGGCCTGGGTAGTCCAAATGTTAAAATAGAAGTTCAGTGCCAAATGTTTATGACTCACATGTCTTTATGTTAATATAATTTTGCAGGGTTATGAAAAGCAATCAGAGAAGATGCTTTGCAAAATGTGTGGGAAAGGCAGAACACCCTCCCTGAACTATTAAAATAACTTTCTAATTACAGTCCTTCTGCTGTTTTTGCCTGCAGAAGTGTGCTTGGCCATACTTTTTGCTATTTTCACTCTGAGAAGCCAGATCCATTCTGCCTACTGCCATTTGTGTTCCACGCATACAAGCTGCTTTCAGATGCTGCAGGCTATGAGGACAGAGCAGGACTCATTGTCACCACTGTCGTTGCCTTGCAGTATAAGGTAGGGAGGGTGTTTGTTTTTTATTATTAATAATCACTTCCTTCTGCTTCAAACTACATCCTTCTTTTATACCTGGAACCTGTTTACATTTGTGCACATATTTTTTATAAAAAAAGATTGCTAAACTATGTATTCAGAAGAAGCCCAACTGACAGGACATGGTAATGGGAAGCATCATTATCCTATGACCAGTTAGGTAATTTGATAAGTGGATTTTTAAGCTGTCTTAACTGTTTGTGTGCTATGTTTATGAGGAGCATCATGATGCCCAGTACTTTTTATGGGTAAAAAGTTGTACTACTTCAGCACTTTTTTTCTGCTTAGATAGAAGTCACAAGAAGATAATTCTCATGTTGCAATATCTGTACCCCAATTGCTTCCTTCAGATTTATGAGGAATCTGTCAGCACTCTTAAAGTACTTAAATCCAGTTTTCAGAGTCTTCCTCTGTATTTCTCAGGGTTTTGTTCTTGTTAGAAATACTGCTGAATTTCATTATTGCAGAAGAAAGTCTGCATCCATCTATGATCATTCTTTATCACAAGATCATTCCCAAAATGTCACTATATGCAGAAATAATTGGCTAACAAGTGGTTTCCATAGTAACACAGTGACTGTATTTTACCTAAAAAAAGAATATGTGCTTGGCCAGCAAGTTTAGTCCATGACACCCCAGAACTTATTAATGATCTTTAAATATGTTTTCCTTAGTGTTATGTGATGCTTTATGTTCTCTGCAAATACCTGCATGATTCACTCATATACGTACATTTCTTGCGTGTTGCATATTTGAAAATTAAGGAATAATTTTGTAAAATGCATTTTAAGTGATACAGGTATACTAATATGATTCTGCCTATGATTTATGTAACTATTTAATATGTTATTAATCACATATATTTAAAACAACCATTTTGCTTCCAAAGCACATCAGAATAGCTAGTCAGATTCAATTCTTCATTTATACACGTTTATATACCTCAGAAAATAAATTTGCGTGCAGTCAGAACACAAAAAACAATAGTGCTTTAAATATTCAATTGCAAAATGCCATTGATATTTTTTCTAATTAGATGGCCATGTCTTAATTTCATACCGTCGACTCAGCAATGTCGGCTGGCAGTTCCCAGGAGTAGGGCCTTCTCGGTGGGAGCACCCACCCTGTGGAACCAGCTTCCCCTGGAGCTCCGGGTGGCCCCTGGCCTCCACTCCTTCCGCCGTGACCTAAAAACCTGGCTGTTCCAACTGACCTACCTGGACTGATGGGGGGGGGAGGGTTTTTAGCATAGTTTTAATTGGCATATTTATGAGACCTTAGGTTTAATAGTTTTTTTAATATTTGTATATTTGTATCTGGATTATTTTATTTTGTAAGCTGCCCTGAGTCCTTCGGGAGATAGGGCGGCATATAAGTCTCATAAATAAATAAATAAATAAATAAATAAATAAATAGAACCTAAGTTAGCTCGTTTGTCTTAGTGTTGGAACAATCTCCCTATCTCCAACTGAGGCTTTAAGCGAAACATTTTTCCTGATACATTAGTATTGTTTTGTGATTATTTATGATTTAAATATTATAACTACTTAGATTTCCTGAAAATGCCATTAAGATCAAAACAAGGCATAATGCTTTGTCCAATCTTCTAGATGAACTATCAACCCAAACTTCTCTTGGCACTGCAATTGCACCCTAGAGAAAGAACAAGAGTGGGGGAAAAAAACTGTATCTTTAAACCAGTTGCCAGCAATACTAGAGAGGGTGGCTTCAGAGAATAGGAACAGCTTTTGCTTCCCTAAGCAAGTAAGAGGAAGAAACTAGTTAGGTGAGAAGGAATTTAGAAGAAACTAGATCTATAAGGTGACAAAGGATATTTTTCCTGGGTCCTATTAAAGTACTATCTATAGAAGATCTTTCCAACCACAATCTTTCTTTGGATATGGAATAAATTAAGGGAAATTTTATTGTTTATTTCTATCTTGCTTCAACATTTCAGTTGTTATGTGAAGTAATATAGTTTTAATCTGACCTGGGCAAAAAAAACCTTCCCAGAAGTTGTTACTCTTCTCCAGCTATAGCTCAGTGATAGAACATAAACTGTTGATATACGTAGTATCAAATTTAATTATTGCATACCTAGAGAAGTCGGGAAAATAGAGAGTTGCAGGTAGTCTGCCAATATACAGTATAAATTGCGGGGTTAATACAACATAGCTTTCTCATGAGAGTCTTTGATATCTGTGCTTTTTAAAACAATCTTGGTTAGGATTTCTTTTCCAGAACACTAGGCAGATATTATATTTGATTCAAAGTTACTTGCTAATTCTGAGAACCTATACTTTATAATCTTTTTAGTACAATCAGAAATAGGTTTATCAAGTATAAAGAACTATGTGTAGTATATCTCAGTAGAGTCACTGGGATGACAACAAAAAGAATACACTGTAGGAAGCAGAAGAAATGGATCAAATAGAGGATGGTCTTGTTGTTCACCATTGACTTTCTCAAAAGGGCATGACAAAACATATTGGTTTTACAAATTAACAAAGTAACTTTATGTATCTAAAGCGGAGCAGATGAAAAAAGAAGAAAGAAAAAAGCTGATTGATTAAACCATCTTCTGTCACCACCCTTGATTTCTTCCAATATAATTTTCAGTTCTCACATAAAGTCTCAATGCAACATGTACATGACAAGATGCCATTAATCAGATATGTTGCTAAAAAGGCAGGAAATGAACCAACCAGTGACCCCTATACAGATTATTAAGAATTTTAATCATTCCTGGGAGCCTAAAAATTCTCCCCCTCTATCCTACACAGCCTGCAGCTTACAGGTCTGTGGAAACTTCCAGGGTTTCAATATGTGAAATAAATAAATGCTCATATGGCAGCTTGTTGACAGCAAAATTTCTGTCTTTCCCATTACCCGTCTCTCTTACACACACATCGTTCTCTTACACACATCATCATCATCATCATCATCATCATCATCATCATCATCATCTGTAGAAAAAGGAAAAGCATGATGGAGAGAGAAAGAAGAAAAAGAAAATGTCACTTTAGATGACATCTGTTTTCTTTGTTTCAATGTTAATATAGCAAACTTTATGGGCCTGTGAAAAGTTGTATTGTGAAATGTATCAGTATCTAGATGTAGAAAAATAAAGAAAAAGACTATAGATTATGCAAGTTAGCCCCAAATTAATTGTTTCCTATTTTAGGGCACTTGGAGATAACACCCCTCCTATAACATCTGTCCCATGAATCGCTTTTTGTATCCTAAGGCTGTAAATGATGTTCATGCTAACACTATAATAATAAATACCACAGCAAGGAATTGGGCTCACACACACACACTTACCCAGGTTGCTATCCTGCCAGTGTAAGGTTACAATTCTCATTATTTCCATTAGATGAATTGAAGTACAGTATCCATTATCCTCACAGCTGGCTATCCAAAATCCACTTACCAGAGTATATTAGGAGTACAACATAGAGGTAGCATATAGGTATGGAAATACATATTGATGGGAAACATCTGCCATGCACAAAGCCTGCCATGCCTGCAATGTTAAGACTTAAATATGAAGAGCAGGATTATTCTGGCTGCCCACTACTTTCATAGATAAAAGGAACAAACAATCTACATCTTGTGTTGTACATGCTCCTTTATAAGTTAGGCAAATAGTACTGGCCCTTTAGTGCTATTAACATAATTGCACAATGATTGGCAAAACAAAGCAATTAGTGAAACCTGTGTGATTCCTTTATTGTATTCTAAATGTACTGTTTTCATATTTACTAAGATATTAAAATGTTTGTTTAGGGAGCATATTAACTTTCCCAATACTATGTCATAGCCATATACTGTAAAAGAAGATATGGCTCTGAGAAATCTTTTGGCAATTGTAAAAGATTTAAAAATTAAAAACAAAAGAAAAACATGAAACAAGAAACTGATGATGAACAAATTACCAAAGGGTTGTGCTTTGTTCTTCTTTCTCATCTGGCCTTCTCTCTTCATAACTTTCTTCCTCTCTTCCTCTTTCCCTCTCCCTCTCCCCCCCTCTATTTATCATGATCCTAAACTGCCAATCTCTTTTAAAGAGGGCTCATTGATTGGTAGCTGCTTAATCATTCTCCATCCCAGTCTTTTTTGGCCTTCTGTGAACAGACTTTAACCAATTCTCTGGAAAGTTCTGGCATTCCAAAGCATCCGTAATCAATGCAAGTTTTCTGGCTTCACCATGACATTGTACATGCAGGAAGTAAATGAAATGCATTTTATATATAAATCAATGTACTGAATTATCTGTCTGCAGAATGATTACAAGCTCCTGTCAATATTGAACAGGATTGTTCCTTGTACAGCATGTTTCATTTTTGATGTTACACTAGCATGACTTTTATATATCCATCTTATCGAAACATAGTATTGAGCACCACCAGAAGGTTATCACTTATTCTTCTTCACAAAACACTTTTGAAATATTATTCTCATTAGTTTTGTAGCAGGCAATAACCTCTTTCTAAGAGAAAAGAATTCCTTTAAGACAATTTGACTGGGGAAATTTTACATTGCATTCCTCTTTATTTGATCTGTTTGCTACTTACGTTTTTTCTATAACCTGAATTCTGCTTCTTAGAGACAAGTTATTGTATAGTTCCCTAAACTCACTTCTTTCTTCTTGAAAACTTGAAAGTTTAAATTGCAACCATACTTGCTATGATTTTATTTTTTTTAAAAATGCCAGGAGTCAGGAGTACAGGGGAAATAGACATAGTATCTTATGCCACATTATCTGGAGAACAAATGCTTGTAAAGAGAATACAAATCACAACAAATTCATTAAGTTTGATAAAGTAGCCATCCTTCGTTCCACAATCAGTTTAATACGTATTTCACCCACCCCCAACAAAGGCCCATATTCTTTAGTATGATAAATAGCTATGCACAGAAGATGGATAGGTCAAGTATATATTAGTGCCAAGCAATATATAGAGGTGCAATAACTTCAAAATTCAAATAGCCTGGAAAGGACTGGCTGACAAGTTTATTATGCTGCAAGTATAAAATTCTGAAGGGGCCACTTACAGTTTTGATGTCATCATCATTGCATTTTGGTTTAATATTCATACATTTATGAATATGGTTTTGGAAGAAAGAATTGATTTTAAAGCATTTAATGAGTATTGTGGTGTTGAAAGAAATATCCTTCTGGGTTCAGTTCCAAGTGGGGAAAAAGACACTGGAAACATGGAGGATGCTTGGAAAGTTTAATGGTGAACAGGACCACATGGTCTGGAGCTCCAGAGAAAGATGATCACATGCTTGAAGGAGAAGATCAAGAAAAAAGGGCTGAGGTGCTGAGAGTATCTGGGTTTTATAACCTTTGTTGGGATTTGAATTGAAGCTTGTTTCTAATTGGTTGTCAGACTCCCATGAGGGGCAACTCTGTAGGCTGTCCTGAGTTCCAAGCTTGGTTGACCCTTGCTGGATGATCTATGCCCCCAAAAGGGCCCTTGGCAATTGCTATAGCTTTACCTGGAGACCTTTCTTATGTAAAGTATTCTGGCTCAGGCCTTAATGGCCCACCCATTAACAAAGGTGGGGGTGAGATTCTGCTTCTGGGGTTCTACTCTTTTTAGAAGAAATATTCTGCCTTTTAAATATCTACCAGAATACTTCATTTTTCTAGGAGAGTTGGGTGCCAACTTCCTACAGTGGGTATAGATTTTTGTTAAACATTCAATTAATCAAACATGATGTCAACAAGACATTGAAGTATGAAAGTATGAAAGTATGAAAAACTTGATATATTAAACATGAGATGGTTATTAATTGTTTCTTAATTACTTTGTTGGAAAGCCTGACTAGTAATATTCCATTTGTCAAGGTGAATCCTAAGTTAAGGACTACTTGTATTATAAAAACCCTATCAAATAATCTTTATGTCATTTCAACAAATTACCATTGGTAATTTCATTAATTTTTGTCCTAATAGGAATATTTTGGGAAATATTTAGCAATCTTTATGTTAATGTAAATATCTGTTGTGATGGATGACCCAAAGAAAAAGCATTTTTACCCAATTTTTTGATAATTTATCCAAGTATTTTATTTTATTGTAAATTTCTGTGACTCTGGCTGGCTTACAAATGATAAAAAAACAAATAAAAAATAGTTAAAATATTAAATGAACTGACATTAAAATATTAAAAATTGTGTTAAAACCATGCCTACAAGAGCTAATATATGAATGGGAGGCATAAGGTCTTCTTATTCCATTAAGTTTGGGAAGCATTGCTTTATCTGATCACTGATAAAAATATGGCAGCACAGTTTCCCTTCATTTTGAGCAGGAAACCATAAATCTTAGGCACTAAAAGAGGCCCTTGGCACACTTAAATTAGAAATTCTCAAAATTCTTTCCTAAAATACAAAACAAAACAAAATGGCCAGGCCCAATCTATGTGGTTGACCTGACTAGAAATGTCATTTAACCCTTCTCCAAAAACACTGTTAAGTGCAATTGTCAGTCAACAAAATGCTCTTTTCTCCTATCTACATGCCAATTTTTCAGCTACAAATAATTCACAAATGCCAAAATGAAAAGGATGGCAGCTGTCCATGGTGAAAATGACAGAACATTCAAAAAATGAATGTGATATGATAAGCAAAAGCTGATTTTGATTATTTGTAGCTGTTCTAAAAATTAGTAGCACATATTGTTTCTTTAGTCCAGTGGCTCTTATAACATTCAGGATAATTTACCAGTATTTCTACAGAATAAATGTTGATTGTGCTCAGTCCAACTGACAAAGATCCAGAAATCTGCTTCAGTATGATCTAAAAATAAGCTTATATTTATTAAGCAACAGAGTGAAATTAGGAAAAGTGGAAAATTAAAATATAATTGATATCTTTCCATTTTAAAACATGACAAATTGAGCCAGAATAAAGTTTAAGTGTACATTTTCATTAGAAGCAACTACCCGTGATCAGAATAATTTCACTGGTAAATTTGTTCATCAGTTTCTATATACTAAAGAAGAAAAATCAACAGGGGTCATATAAGTCTATATCAGTTGTCCATGTTTTCTATAAAATACCTTTTTTGAAAACATGAAATAATTTCCTACTGCAACCTCATAATCTGCAAGTGAATTTAAATTACTGTTATAATTAACACTGGGGGGGGGCATGGAGTATATTAGGTAATCTCAAATAGTTATGGAATCATATAATTCATTTGAATCCAGACTGTTCGTTATTTGCTCTAACTACCATTAATACGGCATTATTTTAGCAACTGAAGAATTTCATGCTTCATTACTTCAAGAATGAGCTGTTATGTGAATGAATCATAGAACAGCAGTGTAGAATGAACTGAATAATTTCCCTAAAGAATTTTGAGAAAGTGAAATATATATTTTCATAAATTTGTTATAAGAAAGCTACATAGAAATACCCTTGCAATTCAGGAATAATTAAAACACTGAAAGAAAAATAACTTTTAGATTGTACATTATTGTAACTTACTTCATAGAAATTAAATTTAATAACTTATCCCAAATTCCCAGGATGAAGAATTAAGAATGACAAAATATAAAAAACATCTAAATATACTGTAAGTACCATGACATCATATCTCAGAAGACAATAAATGGAAATTGACAGAACTGTATATGTTTAATTTAGAATTTAAATTTATATATGCAAATATATATTCTGAACAGTAAATATGTACAAGAATGCATTTTTATATGCAATATTCACCTGATTTCAGAAATAAATAATTATTTGTTTGATTATTTACACCATTGACATCCAAAGATACAAATATAAAAAAGAAAAACTGGCTATGGGACTTTGAGCCAGTCATTCACTTTTAGCCATGATGTCAGGCTTGGATGACAAGATGGTTAGTCAATTCTTCTCACAACCAATGAATCAATGTCCCTGTGGGAAAATTAAAAAACCCAAGGAATGCTTATGACTTCAGTATGGAAGGTTTAACTCTTCTTTTTTCCAACTTGATTCAATATCTTCTTACGTGTGCAAATACAAAAAAAAAACTTCCTGTAGAATACTTTCAGAAGACTGATTTCTTCTTGCAATCATAACTGTCATGACTCTGTCAGAGCCTGAATCCACGGAAGACAAGCTGGAGCTGGGACCAACGGAGGTCAGGGAGGTGGCCTTGTTGACTTCGGAGGAATGCGGAGGAGGAGCATGACAAGCAGCTCCAGGTCCCTCAGGCTTGGGACAGCTTTCCAGCAGGGAAGAATGGGGACAGGACAAACAAGAGAGGGTGGAAGAGAAGGTAGGCAGTGGAGATGAGGAGTGATGGAGCTCAAGCAACAAGCAGGGACCGCCCCCTCCTGATCCCCGAGCTCGGAGAATAGAGAGGAGGCAGAAACAGCACAGACCGACCCAACAACTCGAGAGGAGAGCACCCCGCCCCTCTTCATAAGGCACACCTGGGGACTGAGACTTCTTGCCTTATAATTGCCTTGTTCCTTTGCTTCCTTTGACTCCTTGACTGGTTCTCTTGACCCACTGGGCTTCTTCCCATTGTGCTAACAGCATTTTTCTGGACTACTCTCAGCCAGATCCTGGGTGTGGCTTTGCTCCCAGACTTGCCATAAATGTGGGAGCGTTTGGAGGAAAGTTGGCCCAATAAAGGGGCATTTTGAACTATCAGCTGTTGTGTTGCCTCTGTGCCTTGTCCCGGGTCATCACAATAATCCAGAATATTTCTATTATTCATTTTTATAATTACTATGTCTTATTTTCTGAATTTTACCTTGTGCAAACCAATATTCAGCAAGACAAATAGTTTTCTTTCATGCTAAAATTATATTCTATATCTCTTGGCTGCTGTATTTCAAATCTGTAATCAAACAACTTTCTAATATTGAAAAAAAGATTATTTCACAGATGTTTTAACTAGATTTGCACTTGATGAACTAAATGGCACTTTCAGCCATGTAATTCTAAAGGTTTCAATCAAGAAAAGAATCACATTTTAGTCTCATCTGTTTTTTTAATGTGTTCCTATTTATATGCTATTCATTTCTACAGATCCAAAAATGGATGTCTCACTGATAGAAAGAATGATTATCACAGCAGATGTGTCAAAAGAGAAAGAGGAAATGGCATTTAGAATAGCATGGCATGGTAACACGGAATATAGAGAATGATGGAGGAAAAAGGGAAAACATGAATGGAAACAATATTTTCAATGAGGGCCAAAAGAATTATTACAAATTATTACAAATAATAAGTTTATAAAAGAACAGCTGAAGCAAGATGAATAAGAAATAATTACAAAGTAGATAATAATAGCAACTGATGTCATTTTAATTGCCTTGTCTGAGGAATTTAATTTTGAGGCAATTAGATTTTATTTAATTGCTTAAAATAGAAAACTGGTAAATCATAGTACAGTATATATCTAGGAATAATAACTAGAAATGTGCGGAATGTTTTCTGCAGTGCAAAGCATCAGCTTAATTCATGCAGCTGTGTTACATCCTTTCTTGATTG
>CM019151.1:81590171-81771473 GCA_009733165.1 Naja naja | reverse complement strand
ATAATTTGAGATGGAACAGAGAATGCAGTGGCAGAATTGTGCATTCTACCATGAATGTGGGCCATTGCAGGCAGGTGCTCACTAAATATTTCCTGAAGAATCTTTAAGATCTTAAGCTGTTTTTCTTATATTTTTAAAAATACTTCCAGTTAGGAAACTCACTACCCAGAAACATAATTACATCCTTTTGTTCTGCTATCTAAATCCATGATATCTTTAACCTTTATATCCTTCTCTGAATGTCCTCTTCTATTTATGGCAATGTTTTACATACCCATTATTCTCTAGAGTGTGTTTTATTTAAGCTGTAGTTTTCCTAACACAAGCTGATATAGAATAAAGAAAAACAAAAAAGAAAGAAAGGACAAAGAAAAGGTAAAAGTGCAGAAAATAATAATGAATATGTTAAGTTTGCATGAAGAGACAGACGCGGAGTGCTTCAAGCTCTTAGTTTATTAGTGACTACAGCTCAGAACGGACCCAAATTTGGCTGGGTTGCGGCTGCTACTTATAGCCAGCAGCCGCATTGCCAGCCAATCAGAGTGCAGGGTTTTCCGCCTTTTTAAACCAATCATTTCCAACATTTTACAAGAACAGTTCAAACTAAACCAATGACTTCAAACCTACATACATAATAGAACCGGTAGTAAAAAAATTGAATCCCAGCACTGCCAGGCTTCGCTACAAAACTATGTGGCGGGTTTATTTGAGGGAAGGAAAATAAGGGGAATTCTACCTCTGCCTACCAGCATCCATTGGTATTCATCTGGCTAGCGTCCTGTCAATGTGTGTGAGAGAGTTGAGGGCTATGTGGCAACTGAAACAGTATTTGCTGTGTGAGCAAGAAGGAGATAGCGAGGAACCTGGGTGTGGCTTAGCTCAAACTGTTCTGTATTAAAGCTGCTTGTTGCTGTGAAACTAAAACTGAAACTCCTCTCCTCTGCTTGTGTTTTGCATTTGGAACAGATTTTTTTCAGGTGGGGATGGGAAGTAGAACTCCTTAGCATCAAAGCATGTTAATAATAATATAGGAAATACTAATGCTCTGATGGTTATTTCAAAAATCCTTTGTTAATGAGCATCTAGAAGCCAAGAGGAACACATGTGCCAAATTTCAAGTTTGTAGGCTTAACAGTTCTGGAGATTTTGTGATGATAATTGTGAGTATTTAAGCTTTTATATACATAGATGATGAACAAGTTATTGCTAAAAAGTACACTCTTGCTGAAATATTAGAAAATAAAAACAAATGAAAGAATGTATGATAAAATGAGCTAAAATTGTGGTTAAAATATACAAATAGAACAATGGGAACATATGTGACTGAAATATATATTCCATTCCAGTATTAAAGAGAATTTTTACAAAATGATGCCTATTTGTTAATAGAAAAACTGGAATGCATAAAGGTAGTTTGAATCTCTGTTGCAAATGTGAAAACATAAAGAGACATTCTACCATTTTTGGTGGAAGGGTAAATTTTAAAAATACATGCATTAATTTAGAAGATTTTAAAGACTAACATTACAATTAAAATCAGAGTTTTCTGTTTTGGAACTAATGTTAAGCTACTGGGAAAAAGGCATGGATTTTATTTTTATATGTTACAACTGCAGCAAGGTATGTTCAAAAGTGGAAAAGTTAGACATTACCCACAATGGAAGAAACGGTTGGTGAAGGTGTAGGAATTTGCAGAGATGGCTAAATTAAATTATTTGATTAAAGAAACCTGTTATATACTTTTGCATGAAACAAAAAATGTACTTATGACTTATTATTTGGATGATTAGGAAAAAATGGTTAATAGAAAAAATGTTTATTGAATCATAGAGATAGTTTTGTAACCATACTTGTATTTGCTGCAAAAGAAGTTGGAAGCTCTTTTCTATTTGTATTCTGTTATGTATGTAGGTTTGAAGTCATTGGTTTAGTTTGAACTGTTCTTGTAAAATGTTGGAAATGATTGGTTTAAAAGTGTGGGAAAACCCTGCACTCTGATTGGCTGGCAACTGCGGCTGCTGGCTAAAAGTAGCCGCAGCCCAGCCAATTGGGTCCGTTCTGAGCTGTAGTCACTAATAAACTAAGAGCTTGAAGCACTCAGCGTCTGTCTCTTCATGCAAACTTAACAGTCAGCACAGCCCGGCCTGTTCAAACAACCAGGTTTTTAAATCATGGCAGAAGGTGCGGAGGTCAGGGGCTAAACGGAGCCCAGGGGTAGTGATTCCATAAAGTGGGAGCCGTTACAGAGTAGGCCCTCCCCGGGACACTGCCAAACGACACTGAGTCGCAGACGGCACCCTGAGGAGTCCCTGCCTGTGCGCTCGTACAGGGCGGTTGGCATTTGATGCCGGCAGGAGACGCTCCCGTAAATATCCTGGACCCATGTCTCATAGGACTTTGAATATTAATACCAAAACCTTGAATCTCAAGGTTTGTGCACTGGGAGACAATGGGAATAGTCATCATCCTCACAACCACAGTCCGTGCTTTTTAAATACTAGGTTTGTAAATGTCATTTACTAATCACCCAGAAAAATTGCTCATTAACTAACTCTAAGCTACTAGAAACTTTCAAAACAATAACTTTAAATATGATTAGTGAGTTTGCCTTC
The DNA here is from genome assembly GCA_009733165.1 of Naja naja. NCBI lineage: Eukaryota > Metazoa > Chordata > Lepidosauria > Squamata > Elapidae > Naja > Naja naja. The sequence continues at coordinate 81,768,861 of CM019151.1, read as the reverse complement.
AATCCTGTATGATGCAAACCCGCTCCTTTACTTGGTGCCACTCTAGGGAAATGCAAGCAAGAATGACTAGGAGGAAAACAAACTTCTGGACCACATTCCAGTCTCAAAATACTTCATGCCCATCAGGGTACAATGTTTTAGGATATCTTAAATCGCCAGCTAGCCTACAGCTCCTTTCCTCCATTGCAATGGTTAGCCATTACAATACTAAGATCAAGTTTATGAATTATAGCGATTTTAACATTTGAAATTTAGGGCCTGGGTAGTCCAAATGTTAAAATAGAAGTTCAGTGCCAAATGTTTATGACTCACATGTCTTTATGTTAATATAATTTTGCAGGGTTATGAAAAGCAATCAGAGAAGATGCTTTGCAAAATGTGTGGGGAAAGGCAGAACACCCTCCCTGAACTATTAAAATAACTTTCTAATTACAGTCCTTCTGCTGTTTTTGCCTGCAGAAGTGTGCTTGGCCATACTTTTTGCTATTTTCACTCTGAGAAGCCAGATCCATTCTGCCTACTGCCATTTGTGTTCCACGCATACAAGCTGCTTTCAGATGCTGCAGGCTATGAGGACAGAGCAGGACTCATTGTCACCACTGTCGTTGCCTTGCAGTATAAGGTAGGGAGGGTGTTTGTTTTTATTATTAATAATCACTTCCTTCTGCTTCAAACTACATCCTTCTTTTATACCTGGAACCTGTTTACATTTGTGCACATATTTTTTTTAAAAAAAGATTGCTAAACTATGTATTCAGAAGAAGCCCAACTGACAGGACATGGTAATGGGAAGCATCATTATCCTATGACCAGTTAGGTAATTTGATAAGTGGATTTTTAAGCTGTCTTAACTGTTTGGTGCTATGTTTATGAGGAGCATCATGATGCCCAGTACTTTTATGGGTAAAAGTTGTACTACTTCAGCACTTTTTTCTGCTTAGATAGAAGTCACAAGAAGATATTCTCATGTTGCAATATCTGTACCCCAATTGCTTCCTTCAGATTTATGAGGAATCTGTCAGCACTCTTAAAGTACTTAAATCCAGTTTTCAGAGTCTTCCTCTGTATTTCTCAGGGTTTTGTTCTTGTTAGAAATACTGCTGAATTTCATTATTGCAGAAGAAAGTCTGCATCCATCTATGATCATTCTTTATCACAAGATCATTCCCAAAATGTCACTATATGCAGAAATAATTGGCTAACAAGTGGTTTCCATAGTAACACAGTGACTGTATTTTACCTAAAAAAGAATATGTGCTTGGCCAGCAAGTTTAGTCCATGACACCCCAGAACTTATTAATGATCTTTAAATATGTTTTCCTTAGTGTTATGTGATGCTTTATGTTCTCTGCAAATACCTGCATGATTCACTCATATACGTTACATTTCTTGTGTGTTGCATATTTGAAAATTAAGGAATAATTTTGTAAAATGCATTTTAAGTGATACAGGTATACTAATATGATTCTGCCTATGATTTATGTAACTATTTAATATGTTATTAATCACATATATTTAAAACAACCATTTTGCTTCCAAAGCACATCAGAATAGCTAGTCAGATTCAATTCTTCATTTATACACGTTTATATACCTCAGAAAATAAATTTGCGTGCAGTCAGAACACAAAAAACAATAGTGCTTTAAATATTCAATTGCAAAATGCCATTGATATTTTTCTAATTAGATGCCATGTCATGTCTTAATTTCATACCGTCGACTCAGCAATGTCGGCTGGCAGTTCCCAGGAGTAGGGCCTTCTCGGTGGGAGCACCCACCCTGTGGAACCAGCTTCCCTGGAGCTCGGGTGGCCCCTGGCCTCCACTCCTTCGCCGACCTGACCTAAAAACCTGGCTGTTCCAACTGACCTACCTGGACTGATAGTTGGGGGGAGGGTTTTTAGCATAGTTTTAATTGGCATATTTATGAGACCTTAGGTTTAATAGTTTTTTTAATATTTGTATATTTGTATCTGGATTATTTTATTTTGTAAGCTGCCCTGAGTCCTTCGGGAGATAGGGCGGCATATAAGTCTCATAAATAAATAAATAAATAAATTGAAAATAAATTGAACCTAAGTTAGCTTGTTTGTCTTAGTGTTGGAACAATCTCCCTATCTCCAACTGAGGCTTTAAGCAAAACATTTTTCCTGATACATTAGTATTGTTTTGTGATTATTTATGATTTAAATATTATAACTACTTAGATTTCCTGAAAATGCCATTAAGATCAAAACAAGGCATAATGCTTTGTCCAATCTTCTAGATGAACTATCAACCCAAACTTCTCTTGGCACTGCAATTGCACCCTAGAGAAAGAACAAGAGTGGGGGAAAAACACTGTATCTTTAAACCAGTTGCCAGCAATACTAGAGAGGGTGGCTCCAGAGAATAGGAACAGCTTTTGCTTCCCTAAGCAAGTAAGAGGAAGAAACTAGTTAGGTGAGAAGGAATTTAGAAGAAACTAGATCTATAAGGTGACAAAGGATATTTTTTCCTGGGTCCTATTAAAGTACTATCTATAGAAGATCTTTCCAACCACAATCTTTCTTTGGATATGGAATAAATTAAGGGAAATTTTATTGTTTATTTCTATCTTGCTTCAACATTTCAGTTGTTATGTGAAGTAATATAGTTTTAATCTGACCTGGGCAAAAAGAAAACCTTCCCAGAAGTTGTTACTCTTCTCCAGCTATAGCTCAGTGATAGAACATAAACTGTTGATATACGTAGTATCAAATTTAATTATTGCATACCTAGAGAAGTCGGGAAAATAGAGAGTTGCAGGTAGTCTGCCAATATACAGTATAAATTGCCGGGGTTAATACAACATAGCTTTCTCATGAGAGTCTTTGATATCTGTGCTTTTTAAAACAATCTTGGTTAGGATTTCTTTTCCAGAACACTAGGCAGATATTATATTTGATTCAAAGTTACTTGCTAATTCTGAGAACCTATACTTTATAATCTTTTTAGTACAATCAGAAATAGGTTTATCAAGTATAAAGAACTATGTGTAGTATATCTCAGTAGAGTCACTGGGATGACAACAAAAGAATACACTGTAGGAAGCAGAAGAAATGGATCAAATAGAGGATGGTCTTGTTGTTCACCATTGACTTTCTCAAAAGGGCATGACAAAACATATTGGTTTTACAAATTAACAAAGTAACTTTATGTATCTAAAGCGGAGCAGATGAAAAAGAAGAAGAAAAAAAAGCTGATTGATTAAACCATCTTCTGTCACCACCCTTGATTTCTTCCAATATAATTTTCAGTTCTCACATAAAGTCTCAATGCAACATGTACATGACAAGATGCCATTAATCAGATATGTTGCTAAAAAGGCAGGAAATGAACCAACCAGTGACCCCTATACAGATTATTAAGAATTTTAATCATTCCTGGGAGCCTAAAAATTCTCCCCCTCTATCCTACACAGCCTGCAGCTTACAGGTCTGTGGAAACTTCCAGAGTTTCAATATGTGAAATAAATAAATGCTCATGTGGCAGCTTGTTGACAGCAAAATTTCTGTCTTTCCCATTACCCCGTCTCTCTTACACACACATACGTTCTCTTACACACATCATCATCATCATCATCATCATCATCATCATCATCATCATCTGTAGAAAAAGGAAAAGCATGATGGAGAGAGAAAGAAGAAAAAGAAAATGTCACTTTAGATGACATCTGTTTTCTTTGTTTCAATGTTAATATAGCAAACTTTATGGGCCTGTGAAAAAGTTGTATTGTGAAATGTATCAGTATCTAGATGTAGAAAAATAAAGATAAAGACTATAGATTGTGCAAGTTAGCCCCAAATTAATTGTTTCCTATTTTAGGGCACTTGGAGATAACACCCCTCCTATAACATCTGTCCCATGAATCGCTTTTTGTATCCTAAGGCTGTAAATGATGTTCATGCTAACACTATAATAATAAATACCACAGCAAGGAATTGGGCTCACACACACACACTTACCCAGGTTGCTATCCTGCCAGTGTAAGGTTACAATTCTCATTATTTCCATCAGATGAATTGAAGTACAGTATCCATTATCCTCACAGCTGGCTATCCAAAATCCACTTACCAGAGTATATTAGGAGTACAACATAGAGGTAGCATATAGGTATGGAAATACATATTGATGGGAAACATCTGCCATGCACAAAGCCTGCCATGCCTGCAATGTTAAGACTTAAATATGAAGAGCAGGATTATTCTGGCTGCCCACTACTTTCATAGATAAAAGGAACAAACAATCTACATCTTGTGTTGTACATGCTCCTTTATAAGTTAGGCAAATAGTACTGGCCCTTTAGTGCTATTAACATAATTGCACAATGATTGGCAAAACAAAGCAATTAGTGAAACCTGTGTGATTCCTTTATTGTATTCTAAATGTACTGTTTTCATATTTACTAAGATATTAAAATGTTTGTTTAGGGAGCATATTAACTTTCCCAATACTATGTCATAGCCATATACTGTAAAAGAAGATATGGCTCTGAGAAATCTTTTGTGGCAATTGTAAAAAGATTTAAAAATTAAAAACAAAAGAAAAAACATGAAACAAGAAACTGATGATGAACAAATTACCAAAGGGTTGTGCTTTGTTCTTCTTTCTCATCTGGCCTTCTCTCTTCATAACTTTCTTCCTCTCTTCCTCTTTCCCTCTCCCTCTCCCCTCTATTTATCATGATCCTAAACTGCCAATCTCTTTTAAAGAGGGCTCATTGATTGGTAGCTGCTTAATCATTCTCCATCCCAGTCTTTTTTGGCCTTCTGTGAACAGACTTTAACCAATTCTCTGGAAAGTTCTGGCATTCCAAAGCATCCGTAATCAATGCAAGTTTTCTGGCTTCACCATGACATTGTACATGCAGGAAGTAAATGAAATGCATTTTATATATAAATCAATGTACTGAATTATCTGTCTGCAGAATGATTACAAGCTCCTGTCAATATTGAACAGGATTGTTCCTTGTACAGCATGTTTCATTTTTGATGTTACACTAGCATGACTTTTTATATATCCATCTTATCGAAACATAGTATTGAGCACCACCAGAAGGTTATCACTTATTCTTCTTCACAAAACACTTTTGAAATATTATTCTCATTAGTTTTGTAGCAGGCAATAACCTCTTTCTAAGAGAAAAGAATTCCTTTAAGACAATTTGACTGGGGAAATTTTACATTGCATTCCTCTTTATTTGATCTGTTTGCTACTTACGTTTTTTCTATAACCTGAATTCTGCTTCTTAGAGACAAGTTATTGTATAGTTCCCTAAACTCACTTCTTTCTTCTTGAAAACTTGAAAGTTTAAATTGCAACCATACTTGCTATGATTTTATTTTTTTTAAAAATGCCAGGAGTCAGGAGTACAGGGGAAATAGACATAGTATCTTATGCCACATTATCTGGAGAACAAATGCTTGTAAAAGAGAATACAAATCACAACAAATTCATTAAGTTTGATAAAGTAGCCATCCTTCGTTCCACAATCAGTTTAATACGTATTTCACCCACCCCCAACAAAGGCCCATATTCTTTAGTATGATAAATAGCTATGCACAGAAGATGGATAGGTCAAGTATATATTAGTGCCAAGCAATATATAGAGGTGCAATAACTTCAAAATTCAAATAGCCTGGAAAGGACTGGCTGACAAGTTTATTATGCTGCAAGTATAAAATTCTGAAGGGCCACTTACAGTTTTGATGTCATCATCATTGCATTTTGGTTTAATATTCATACATTTATGAATATGGTTTTGGAAGAAAGAATTGATTTTAAAGCATTTAATGAGTATTGTGGTGTTGAAAGAAATATCCTTCTGGGTTCAGTTCCAAGTGGGGAAAAAGACACTGGAAACATGGAGGATGCTTGGAAAGTTTAATGGTGAACAGGACCACATGGTCTGGAGCTCCAGAGAAAGATGATCACATGCTTGAAGGAGAAGATCAAGAAAAAAGGGCTGAGGTGCTGAGAGTATCTGGGTTTTATAACCTTTGTTGGGATTTGAATTGAAGCTTGTTTCTAATTGGTTGTCAGACTCCCATGAGGGGCAACTCTGTAGGCTGTCCTGAGTTCCAAGCTTGGTTGACCCTTGCTGGATGATCTATGCCCCCAAAAGGGCCCTTGGCAATTGCTATAGCTTTACCTGGAGACCTTTCTTATGTAAAGTATTCTGGCTCAGGCCTTAATGGCCCACCCATTAACAAAGGTGGGGTGAGATTCTGCTTCTGGGGTTCTACTCTTTTTAGAAGAAATATTCTGCCTTTTAAATATCTACCAGAATACTTCATTTTTCTAGGAGAGTTGGGTGCCAACTTCCTACAGTGGGTATAGATTTTTGTTAAACATTCAATTAATCAAACATGATGTCAACAAGACATTGAAGTATGAAAGTATGAAAGTATGAAAAACTTGATATATTAAACATGAGATGGTTATTAATTGTTTCTTAATTACTTTGTTGGAAAGCCTGACTAGTAATATTCCATTTGTCAAGGTGAATCCTAAGTTAAGGACTACTTGTATTATAAAACCCTATCAAATAATCTTTATGTCATTTCAACAAATTACCATTGGTAATTTCATTAATTTTGTCCTAATAGGAATACTTTGGGAAATATTTAGCAATCTTTATGTTAATGTAAATATCTGTTGTGATGGATGACCCAAAGAAAAGCATTTTTACCCAATTTTTGATAATTTATCCAAGTATTTTATTTTATTGTAAATTTCTGTGACTCTGGCTGGCTTACAAATGATAAAAAAACAAATAAAAAATAGTTAAAATATTAAATGAACTGACATTAAAATATTAAAAATTGTGTTAAAACCATGCCTACAAGAGCTAATATATGAATGGGAGGCATAAGGTCTTCTTATTCCATTAAGTTTGGGAAGCATTGCTTTATCTGATCACTGATACAAATATGGCAGCACAGTTTCCCTTCATTTTGAGCAGGAAACCATAAATCTTAGGCACTAAAAGAGGCCCTTGGCACACTTAAATTAGAAATTCTCAAAATTCTTTCCCTAAAATACAAAACAAAACAAAATGGCCAGGCCCAATCTATGTGGTTGACCTGACTAGAAATGTCATTTAACCCTTCTCCAAAAACACTGTAAAGTGCAATTGTCAGTCAACAAAATGCTCTTTTCTCCTATCTACATGCCAATTTTTCAGCTACAAATAATTCACAAATGCCAAAATGAAAAGGATGGCAGCTGTCCATGGTGAAAATGACAGAACATTCAAAAAATGAATGTGATATGATAAGCAAAAGCTGATTTTGATTATTTGTAGCTGTTCTAAAAATTAGTAGCACATATTGTTTCTTTAGTCCAGTGGCTCTTATAACATTCAGGATAATTTACCAGTATTTCTACAGAATAAATGTTGATTGTGCTCAGTCCAACTGACAAAGATCCAGAAATCTGCTTCAGTATGATCTAAAAAATAAGCTTATATTTATTAAGCAACAGAGTGAAATTAGGAAAAGTGGAAAATTAAAATATAATTGATATCTTTCCATTTTAAAACATGACAAATTGAGCCAGAATAAAGTTTAAGTGTACATTTTCATTAGAAGCAACTACCCATGATCAGAATAATTTCACTGGTAAATTTGTTCATCAGTTTCTATATACTAAAGAAGAAAAATCAACAGGGGTCATATAAGTCTATATCAGTTGTCCATGTTTTCTATAAAATACCTTTATTTGAAAACATGAAATAATTTCCTACTGCAACCTCATAATCTGCAAGTGAATTTAAATTACTGTTATAATTAACACTGGGGGGGCATGGAGTATATTAGGTAATCTCAAATAGTTATGGAATCATATAATTCATTTGAATCCAGACTGTTCGTTATTTGCTCTAACTACCATTAATACGGCATTATTTTAGCAACTGAAGAATTTCATGCTTCATTACTTCAAGAATGAGCTGTTATGTGAATGAATCATAGAACAGCAGTGTAGAATGAACTGAATAATTTCCCTAAAGAATTTTGAGAAAGTGAAATATATATTTTCATAAATTTGTTATAAGAAAGCTACATAGAAATACCCTTGCAATTCAGGAATAATTAAAACACTGAAAGAAAAATAACTTTTAGATTGTACATTATTGTAACTTACTTCATAGAAATTAAATTTAATAACTTATCCCAAATTCCCAGGATGAAGAATTAAGAATGACAAAATATAAAAAACATCTAAATATACTGTAAGTACCATGACATCATATCTCAGAAGACAATAAATGGAAATTGACAGAACTGTATATGTTTAATTTAGAATTTAAATTTATATATGCAAATATATATTCTGAACAGTAAATATGTACAAGAATGCATTTTTATATGCAATATTCACCTGATTTCAGAAATAAATAATTATTTGTTTGATTATTTACACCATTGACATCCAAAGATACAAATATAAAAAAGAAAAACTGGCTATGGGACTTTGAGCCAGTCATTCACTTTTAGCCATGATGTCAGGCTTGGATGACAAGATGGTTAGTCAATTCTTCTCACAACCAATGAATCAATGTCCCTGTGGGAAAATTAAAAAACCCAAGGAATGCTTATGACTTCAGTATGGAAGGTTTAACTCTTCTTTTTTCCAACTTGATTCAATATCTTCTTACGTGTGCAAATACAAAAAAAAACTTCCTGTAGAATACTTTCAGAAGACTGATTTCTTCTTGCAATCATAACTGTCATGACTCTGTCAGAGCCTGAATCCACGGAAGACAAGCTGGAGCTGGGACCAACGGAGGTCAGGAGGTGGCCTTGTTGACTTGGAGGAATGCGGAGGAGGAGCATGACAAGCAGCTCCAGGTCCCTCAGGCTTGGGACAGCTTTCCAGCAGGGAAGAATGGGGACAGGACAAACAAGAGAGGGTGGAAGAGAAGTTAGGCAGTGGAGATGAGGAGTGATGGAGCTCAAGCGACAAGCAGGGACCGCCCCCTCCTGATCCCCGAGCTCGGAGAATAGAGAGGAGGCAGAAACAGCACAGACCGACCCAACAACTCGAGAGGAGAGCACCCCGCCCCTCTTCATAAGGCACACCTGGGGACTGAGACTTCTTGCCTTATAATTGCCTTGTTCCTTTGCTTCCTTTGACTCCTTGACTGGTTCTCTTGACCCACTGGGCTTCTTCCCATTGTGCTAACAGCATTTTTCTGGACTACTCTCAGCCAGATCCTGGGTGTGAGCGCTTTGCTCCCAGACTTGCCATAAATGTGGGAGCGTTTGGAGGAAAGTTGGCCCAATAAAGGGGCATTTTGAACTATCAGCTGTTGTGTTGCCTCTGTGCCTTGTCCCGGGTCATCACAATAATCCAGAATATTTCTATTATTCATTTTTATAATTACTATGTCTTATTTTCTGAATTTTACCTTGTGCAAACCAATATTCAGCAAGACAAATAGTTTTCTTTCATGCTAAAATTATATTCTATATCTCTTGGCTGCTGTATTTCAAATCTGTAATCAAACAACTTTCTAATATTGAAAAAAGATTATTTCACAGATGTTTTAACTAGATTTGCACTTGATGAACTAAATGGCACTTTCAGCCATGTAATTCTAAAGGTTTCAATCAAGAAAAGAATCACATTTTAGTCTCATCTGTTTTTTTAATGTGTTCCTATTTATATGCTATTCATTTCTACAGATCCAAAAATGGATGTCTCACTGATAGAAAGAATGATTATCACAGCAGATGTGTCAAAAGAGAAAGAGGAAATGGCATTTAGAATAGCATGGCATGGTAACACGGAATATAGAGAATGATGGAGGAAAAAGGGAAAACATGAATGGAAACAATATTTTCAATGAGGGCCAAAAGAATTATTACAAATTATTACAAATAATAAGTTTATAAAAGAACAGCTGAAGCAAGATGAATAAGAAATAATTACAAAGTAGATAATAATAGCAACTGATGTCATTTTAATTGCCTTGTCTGAGGAATTTAATTTTGAGGCAATTAGATTTTATTTAATTGCTTAAAATAGAAAACTGGTAAATCATAGTACAGTATATATCTAGGAATAATAACTAGAAATGTGCGGAATGTTTTCTGCAGTGCAAAGCATCAGCTTAAATTCATGCAGCTTGTTACATCCTTTCTTGATTGTGAACTTTCATTGCTAAATTTTTAAAAATCAAAATAGATTTTATGACCTGTGAATAACCATTTAGTCTTTTATTGAACTACATGAGCTATCTCTATTCTTTCTTTTTAAAACAAATTGTTCTTTGTCATCTGCTGTAAACATATTTTTAATTAGAAAAATCAACAACCTTCACCAAAGTGTGAAGGTTAATTTTGGGAATGCATGCTGTAGTGACAATTGATTCACCTTGAAGGAATATGTTCAGAACTGAACTGGCATCCCTCATTGCTGTAGGCCCATACATACCTAAGACCATTCTCACCAATTTAAGTTGAAGCATTACTTCTCCAGTTCTTGAATTGATAAAGGATAGAGAAGCTCAAGATTTTGCTACTATGATCCATTGTTAATGCATTGTTATAAGGTTTTTTATCAAATTCCATTGGAGTATTTCTATTTTATATCAAATAATAGAAAGAACCATAGTATTAATTAATTATTAATCAATAAATATATTAATGATTCTCCACTATATAATTTTGATTTCAAAACATTTTTGATATATTTGGTAGAAGTATTTTGACTTGATTTGACACACAATGGTACCAACTTACATCCTTTTTTCCCATTATATTGAAAATATTAAACTATATTTTTTCCTCACAGGATTATAACAAGAGTATAGACTTCAAACACAGGGCTTGGTTTTAAGGAAAGACATCATACAATATTATTCTTTAAAATATCTTTTGTCCCATTCTTATCCTTAAAGATTTATATGGTCAGAAATGACACAAGTGTTTCAGGGTTTTTGCATCAAAATTAACATGTTTTTGTTTTAAATCCACTCAATAATATGGACAAAATATGCCAGATAGGAGAGAGAGTTGCAGCGGTATATTCTAATTGTGTTATTTGTGTTGCCCTGAGCCTATTTATTAATGTACATTCTTTTTTTTAAAAAAAATCAGTTTGTGTATCTACTGACCTGATAACCTTTTTTTCTTCATAAAGGGAGGATGCTTGGGAATAAAAACTATCAGATTGTTTTCTCTTCATGTGGCAAAGGCTACATATTTATTTGCAATAAAAAAACCTAAATATTAGCTTTAAATGTTTTAAACTTTAAGAACACAGAGCATAATGCAACAATTTGTTTCCAAGAATATATGTCAATCAAATTACTATCCAGCATTGCTCATTTACATAAGGGTTGCATATCAGATGGATGTGAATTTGGCAGTTGGTAAGCACTCTGTATAATTCTGCCACATACAGAATATCTCCCACCATGAACCCTGTCTAATCTTGTCAGCTGCTATTTCATTCCAGAACTGGCTCTCTCATTTGCATTTATATCAGGCAAACAATATTTTACATAGAGAATATATCCACATATTGCCATATCTACGTTAAAAGGAACTTTTCTGAATATAGTCTGGTTTTCTTCCTCCCGCCACCTTTTAGTGCCAGTAAATAAAAGGGGAATCATTTTATTGGTCTTATCCTTCTAATATTTGCTGTATTTCATTTGTTGTGTTATATATGTGGAGAAAAGTGCTAAATATTTTTTTTGCTTACTAATCTCCTTCCCTGCTGCAAATTAACCTTACTGAATAATCAACCAGGCTGTAGACTAGTGAGTGGAAAATCTGTGCTGTCAAACTAATTCTGATAGTAATTGGATGCAAGTGTCATGAATCCTAATTTATTACTGACAAGAACAGGTGCCCATTCCCTCTTCCTGTGATACATCAGTTCCAGAACTATAACATTATGAATATAAGTCCATTTGCTTCTAGTTGTTATAAAAAACTGAGAAGTTCTGCTAGATAATACCAAAGGATTATCTGCCCAGCATTTTGCTTCCCACACTAACAAAATACTTTTTGCAAAGCCACTACACTATTTTGTTGTTCACCTGACTTTTGCCAGGTTGCCTTGTAGCTTGACAGCTTTTTTTGCTTATATATATATATATATATATATATATATATATATATATATATATGTATATATACATCAGGCTGTCCTGATGTTGTGCTTGTGGAGACAGCCTTTGGCACTGACCAAAAAATAGCCAACATCTTAAGAAACCCCAAAGACAAGATCCAGCTAGAAAACCAAGGAGTTTACAAAATACCATGCAAAATTTGCCCAGCCACATACATTGGACAAACCAACAGGAGAATAAATGCACGCATCGCAGAACACAAGAACGCAGTCAGAAAAGAAGAAAAAACTTCCTCCCTTTTCCAGCACCTTAAAGGCACAGGACATGAAATTGATTTTGAGGGATCCAAAATTATCTTAGAGCAGGTGGAGGTCTACCCGTTCTCAATCCGATCGTGCCCAGCTAAGAGCCTACATTAGGACTTACCTGGAGCTATGGAGAGGCGAGAGGTCTTATCTCTCCCTCTCATAGCGTCCGCAGATAACCGCCCAGCCGCCCTGTTCGGGTTACCCGTTCCTCCTTCGCTGAGGGGGGGGGCTGGACCCACTGCGGGGCAGGGCTGAGGAGTTTGGTCAATATCTGTTGGATAAGATCGCTCGCATTCGGGACGGGTTGTCCTCTGATTTGCAGTGGTCGGAGGAACGAGTTGTGGGTAGTCTGGCCATTGTTATCTGGGATGAGTTTGATCCTGTCTCCGAGGATGAAGTGGACAGGATTATGCGGCGACTGAGTTCCACCACATGTTTGTTGGACCCGTGTCCCTCCGGCTGACTTATGCCGCCAGGAAGGTCACCTGCGGTTGGCTCCGGGCAGTTGTCAACGCCTTCATTGAGGAGGGGGTCTTTCCCTCCGCCTTGAAGGAGGCGGTGGTGAGGCCCTCTCTGAAGAAGCCTGCCTTGGACCCGACCGTGTAGACAACTTTCGTCCGGTCTCCAACCTCGCTTTTGGCGAAGGTTGTTGAGAGTGTGGTGGCTCAGCAGGTTCCGCTTTTCCTGGATGAAGCGGACTACCTGGATCTGTACCAATCGGCTTCCGACCCGTTACAGCACGGAGACGCATTGGTCGTGCTGATGGATGATCTTTGGAGGCCCGGGACAGGGTTTTTCCTCGTTCTGGTCCTATTGGACCTCTCGGCGGCTTTTTCGTACCATCGACCATGGTATCCTTTTGGCTCGCTTCGGGGTTGGGAGTGGGGGCACTGTTCTTCAGTGGTTCTCCCCTACCTCTCAGGGCGATCGCAATCCGGTGTTAGTGGGAGGGGTTCGGTCGACCCCGAGGGCTCTCTCTTGTGGGGTCCCGCAGGGTCGGTCCTTTCCCCTCTCTTATTTAATATCTACATGAAACCGCTGGTGAGATCATCCGTGGCTTGGGGTGAAATTCCATCAGTAACGCTGATGACACCCAGCTGTACTTTTCCACGCCTGCCAGATCAGCATGCCCTCCCTCCCTTGATGTCCCGGTGCTTTGATGCAGTACGGACCTGGATGAGTAGGAACATGCTCCGACTCAACCCGCCAAGACTGAGTGGCTTTGCGTGTCCGGCGTCTCGCCCAGCCAGGATTGTTTATCCTTGGCCATAGGGGTGGTGTGTTACCCCCTGTGGATAGGGCACAGAATCTGGGGTCCTCCTGATGTACGGCTCCCGTTGGAGGAGCAGGTGGGGCCGCCGCCAGGGGGGCCTTTGCCCAGCTCCGCCTTTCGACAACTTCGCCCTTTTCTGGATCAAGACGCCCTACGCACGGTTACTCATGCCCTTGTCACCTCGGACTCGACTACTGCAACGCTCTCTATCTAGGACTGCCCTTGCATACCATCCGGAGATTGCAGTTGGTGCAAATGCGGCGGCGCGGGTGGTGATGGGAGTTACCCGTTCTCCCATGTTACCCCCCCCTCCTGCGTGGCCTGCATTGGTTGCCGATTGCGCTCCGGTGAGATTCAAGGTTTTAGTTTTAACATTCAAAGTCCTACAACGGCATGGGTCCCCAATATTTGAGGAGCGTCTTCTTCCAAGTATCTCCGGCCGCCTGTGCGGGCTCATAGGCAAGGACTCCTCGGGTTCCATCGCGGTTCAATCCGGTTGGTACTTCCCCGACGACGAGCCTTCTCTGTTGCGGCCCCCGACCTCTGGAATCAACTGCCTCTGGGCTCCATCTGGCCCCTGATCTCCGTACCTTCCGCCGCTATTAAAACTTGGTTGTTTGACCAACCCGGGCTGTGACCCTCCTTTGGGGAGGGAGGGTTTTTTAATATATTTTATTGTATTGTTATGTCTTATATTTGGGCTTGTTAGTTTAATGTCTTTTTAAATATTTATTGTTCTGTGTTTTTAGCTGTGAGCCGCCCCGAGTCTTCGAGATGGGGGCGCATACAAGTTCAAATATAAAAATAAATAAATAAATCTCCAATATTGAACACTTCAACAAAAGAATAATTAGGGAAGCCATCGAAATAGAGAAACACCCCCATAACATGAATAAACGGGATGATACTTCCCGCCTACCAGACATCTGAAACTCCCTGGTCAACAAACGAGTCCCAGCCACTAAAACCAACACCGGACCCAAAATAACACAGGATGCCACCACCAATCTCCTTCACCAGACTCAAACCCAAGCCCACGCCACAGATGAAAGGCAACCACCGTCCAGAAACCAGACATGGCTGCAACACCAGCTGCTACACCCCCCCCCGACCCCCAAACTAAGCAAACTGACACACGATCTATAAACACATAGCCAGACCTCAAACTCGAGCCAAACCAAGGCCCAGAATGTCACATCACCCCTTCCACCCAGGATACTACATCACAGAACTCAGGAGATCACAACACAAAACATCAGGAGGTTGCAACACAGACAACGACCCAGGAGATTACAGCACCACACCCAGGACGTCACAACAATAGAACTCAGAAGGTCATCAC
This sequence comes from Naja naja, assembly GCA_009733165.1. Classification (NCBI taxonomy): domain Eukaryota; kingdom Metazoa; phylum Chordata; class Lepidosauria; order Squamata; family Elapidae; genus Naja; species Naja naja. The sequence goes on along the minus strand of CM019151.1, from coordinate 81,753,830 downwards.
ACAGCCCATACCCAGGTCGTTACAACACAAAAGCTGCGAGACACACAGCCAGCACCTCAGCCACACAGGGTCTCAGGAAAACAATCCAATCTGCCTACATCAACTCCACAAACCAATCAAAAAGTAACAACACATCCAACTCTAATTTTAAGGAAAAACAGCCACGATCACACACTTCTCCCAGGAGAACAAGCTGAAGACACCAGCGAATGACGGATGAGATTTTCGGCGAAACGTTGCCAGGTATTCTCATCTTACACGGGACAAGACCGAATACACGACCTCGCACCTTTACCCGTGAAAATCTACTAAAACAAATATATATATATATATATATATATATATATATATATATATATATATACACACACACACATATTAGATTTTCAGGAGTAAATGTATGTAGGTCTTGGTGTATTCGGGTCTTGTCCCGTGTAAGATTGAGAGTATCTTGACGACGTTTCGACGAGATCCCACTTGCCATCTTCAGGCTGGTGTCTTCGGCTTTGTGCTTGTGCCAGCAAAGCATGATCTGAGCTGCCTTCTCTCTATAAATACTGGAGGGGAGGTGTGGTGTTTTGAGGGATCCAAACTTATCTCCAACACTGAATACTTCAACAAGAGAATAATTAGGGAAGCCATCGAAATAGAGAAACACCCCATAACATGAATAAACGGGATGATACTTCCCGCCTACCAGACATCTGGAAACTAGCCCTAATCAACAAACAAGTCCCAGCCATGAAAACCAACACCGGACCCAAAATAACACATGATGCCACCACCAATCTCCCTCATCAGACTCAAACCCAAGCCCACCCCACAGACAAAAGGCAACCATCTTCCAGAAACCAGACCATAGCTGCAACTCCAGCTGCTACACCCCCCTCTGACCCCCAAACTAAGCAAACTGACACACGCTATAAACACATAGCCAGACCTCAAACTCGAGCCAAACCAAGGCCCGAATGTCACATCACAGCCTTCCACCCAGGATACTACATCATGGAACTCAGGAGATTACAACACAAAACCTCAGGAGGTTGCAACACAGACAACGACCCAGGAGATAACAGCACAAGACCCAGGATGTCACAACAATAAAACTCAGAAGGTCATCACACAGCTCACTACCCAGGTAGCTACAACACAAAAGGTTGAAGGACACACAGCCACTACCTCAGCCACACAGGCTCTTACAAAAAAGCCAACCAATCAGAAAACACCAATTCCATCAACCAATCAAGAAGCGACAACACGGCCAAAAACACAGCCAACCAACCCACTTACAGCAGAGCCAGCACACCACACCTTCCCTCCAGTATTTATAGAGAGAAGGCAGCTCAGATCACACTTTGCTGGCACAAGCACAAAGCTGAAGACACCAGCCTGAAGATGGCGAGTGAGATCTCATTGAAACGTTGCCAAGGTATTCTCAATCTTACACAGGACAAGACCCGAATACACCAAGACCTACATATATATATGTTTTCGTAGATTTTCACGGGTAAAGGTATGTAGGTCTTGGTGTATTCGGTCTTCCGTGTAAGATTGAGAATACCTTGCGTTGACGAAATCTCATCCGTCATCTTCAGGCTGGTGTCTTCAGCTTCGTTCAACTTCTCCCAGGAGAACGAAGCTGAAGACACCAGCCTGAAGATGACGGATGAGATTTTGTCGAACGTTGCCAAGGTATTCTCAATCTTACACGGGACAAGACCCGAATACACCAAGACCTACATATATATACATATATATATATATATATATATATATATATATATATATATATATATATATATTTACAGATACGGATTAACAGAATTGGAAAGGACCTTGTAGGTCATCTAGTCCAACCCCCTGCCCAAGCAGACCCTACACCATTTTTGACACATGGCAGTACAGTCTCTTCTCGAAAGTCTTAAGTGATGAAGCTCCCACAACTTCTGAAGGCAAACTGTTCCATTGGTTGATTGCTCTCACTGTCAGAAAAATTCTCCTTATTTCCAGGTTGAATCTCTCCTTGTTCAGTTTCCATCCATTATTTCTTGTCTGGCCTTCAGGTGCTTTGGAAAATAGCTTGACCACACTTCTCTCTATGGGAGCCCTTCAAACATTGGAAGGCTGCTATCCTGTCTCTCCTGGTCCTTCTCTTCACTAGACTAGCCATGCCCCGTTCCTGCAACCGTTCATGGTATGTTTTAGCCTCCAGTCCCCTAATCATCCTGGTTGCTCTTCTCTGTACTTTTTCAGAGTTTCAACATCTTTTTTATAGTGTGGTGATCAAAACCGGATGCAGTACTCTAGGTGTGGTTTTACTAAGGCTTTATAGAGTGGTATTAGTACCTCCCTTGATCATGATTGTATCCCTCTGTTAATGCAACTTAGGATTGCATTGGCTTTTTTGGCTGCCACTGCACACTGTTGCCTCATATTTAATTGGTTGTTTACTAAGCTTCAAAGATCCATCTCACAGTTGGATCCCTTGCACTTTGGAAGCACTCTTCCTATAATTACAGAGACAGCAGTGAAATAGCTTATTCCTTTTTAAAGAAAAGGCTGGATCAAGATTTAAATCAAGGAGTATATGAGAAGTTAAATGAAGGTGTGTTGTCTTGGTGATGACCCAATGATGTCAGCTCCAGTATTACAATATTCACTCCTTGTGAATATACTGACTATACAGGACATACTCAGGGGTGTGGGATTCTACCAGTTCACACCTATTCACTAGAACCGGTTGTTAATATTCTAAGCAGTTCAGAGAACTGGTTGTTAGAAGAAATTACTGGGCTAATCCTGTAAGGAAGGCAGGAAGGAAACATTCTGGGGTTGCTTACAGAAACTGCCTCTCCGTTAACCTTTATTACATTCTTGGCAGGACTAGACTTCCTGTCTCAGAAACTTCTCTGGAGTTTTTTTGCCTTCCTTTGCTGGTACTTTGCTTGTATGGAGTGACCATTCAAAGTTACAATGGCACTGAAAAAAAGTGACTTATGACCATTTTTCACACTTACGACTGTTGCAGCATCCCCACAGTCATGAGAGGCCAGGCGAGGAGATGCGTGCCTCGATGTGAGTGATATTGAGTTGGCCACGCCCAGCCAATAACATGATCACCAAGCCATGTCTACCAAGTCACATGACCACCAAGCCACACCCACCACCTAAGCCATGCCCACAGAACTGGTTGTTAAACATTTTGAATCCCACCCCTGGACATACTGATTCATCTTCACACTCCGTGTACTTGTTACCTTTTTCAATTTTAATTTTAAAGTATTCAATTTCCAGGTTTTTGAAAGAGATTCTTAATAGGCAGAGTTGTCTCCTCTGCAAAGACAATCATCTTAAAAGGAGATGACAATATTAATCTGAAGATGGCAGAGAAAGCATGGTTCTTCACATTGTCATTCTTCAATTTTGAGCAGTTTTCTTGCAATCCAAATATATACTTCCTTTTTTTCCAATAATGAAACCTGGCAAACCTCACAAGATGGGGAAAGGAAGCTAAAATGTTCCGCCTGTATTAGTAATGGGGTTTCTTACTCAAGACTGGCATATTAAAGCGTATATAAGTTTTAGCATACAATACATATTTTATGATTTTATTTGTTTTTTGAAAAGCAAAACAAAACATTTCTGAGTTTTGGTGAGGAAATCTTAAAGATCTACATACAGTGCTCTGTTCTTGTAGTGTAGATTTTACACACAAATAAGCACCTAGATGCATCTGTAGTGAAGATCTTAGTAAGTTAGTTAGTTAGTTCATTAGTTTGTTAGTTCATTAGTTCGTTCATTTGTTCGTTCGTTCAATTATGGCTTTGTTTATGTATATCCCACTTTTATTATTTTTATAAATAACTCAAAGTGGCAAGCATATCCAAAACATCTTCTTTCTCCTATTTTTCCAAACAACCCTGTGAGGTATGTTGGGCTGAGAGAGAGTAACTGGCCCAAGGTCACTCGGCTGGCTTTCATGGCTAAGGTGGACTTGAACTCATGGTCTCTTGCTTTCTAGCCTGGTGTCCTAACTAACTAGACCAGGGGTCTGCAACCTTAAACACTCAAAGAGCCATTTGGATTCATTTCCCACAGAAAACACTGGGAGCCAATAATTTAACAACTGATGTGACTGGGTGGGCATGGCCAACTTGTCCTCACTCACTCCCACCCAGTCATCTCCTGCTTTGGAATATGGAGCAAGTCTCCATCCCCAGCCATCACCCTTACCTTCTCAGGCCAGGCGAGAAGTGATGGGGAAGCAAGGGGCCAGCCAGTGGCAGGGTCAGCCAACACAGAGCTGCAGCAGAGGGTCGAAAGAGCCACATGTGGCTCCAGAGCCACAGGTTGCAAACCCCTGAACTAGACCATACTGGCTTTTATTGTATTGTATTACTCTGTTTTGTAAAAGCAATAGGGAAGTGACAAGAGACAAACATGTCATGCTATAATGTACAAAATGTTCTGGCCTGCTTTTATCAGCATAAGGAATTCAAACATGCAATCTGTTTCAGGAGCTCTAATGGTACACTTGTTGCTTTCTTCTTTTCCAAGATTTTTGGTGGAATATAATGTTAGGTTGTATTGCTTCATGTTCTCTCCTCAAAGGCAAAATTTTGGACCATTTTCAAATCTTGAATATAACCTCTTTGCAGAAGAAACACTCTGGCTCTGCTATTTCTAATGTCAAAAACTATACATCTTTCTGTCTTTATCTATGCTTAAGTAACTACTTAACTGACATTTATATAGTGTGCCAGCAACCATGTTTTACTATCAAGGGCACGTAACAAACCATATGGATTTAGACCATTTGCAATGTTTGGAGCAGACGGTTTGCATTGCGAGTCAAGCTCTAGGGAAATTTTGCTAACGGTGATTTTTAAACATGACTTGTTCAAAACAGTTCATTTCATAATCAGAAGAGCTAATCCAATGCAAACAGAAGTAGCACTGCAGATGGAACTCTTTGTTAGGCGCTTTAGTAGTTCTTCTATTCAGAGAAACCATAAGCTATGGGATATAATGAATATTTTCAGATTTAAAAAAGAAAAAAATATTGTTCAGAGAATGAGTAAGCAATAACAATAAGACCCATGGAAATGTCAAACGTCTACCTTTTTCACTTACATTTCAATAATCTGTACTGACAGCATTCAATTCATGTTTGCTTGCCTGACTTACAGCATAATGTTATATGAGGTACTGGCTAACAAGCATAGGAATTCTACAGAAAACCAATAAATCTGCAATTATTTTTCCTTTGGTATCGAAGAAGTTAATAATGCAGGTGCATTATATGATGGGTGTCCAGGATGGCAATAGCAAAATTGTGGCTTAAATCTTACTTAAAAATCATCATAAATTTCTACATTCGCACAGACATATTCTATTTAAGAGAGATCATTTTATAACCGAAGCAATTTGCATTGGGCTCATTCCTATCTATAGTCATTATATGTCATGTGAATATAATTCCTGTTTGGAGCTGGGATTTGAAAAAGGGCAAAGAATTGTACTGTGCCAATTTGCCTCAGATCGTACTTTGAAAAGATAGCTCACATTTAGAATCTTTGCAAAATCAATTTCATGAAGTTCCATAGCTTACTCAATAAAGATTATTACTGTCCAACCAAACACATTCATTTGTCTAAGGCATACATGATTCAATATTTGGGAAATTTTGAGTTATGGGTAAAACTGTTCTTTTCAGGATGTGCATATTCACTAAATAGAAAATGTAGAACTGGTGCCCTACTAAAAACTATAGATAAAATGCATGCTTCTGAAAACCGATTTCTCAACTGTTAATGACATCACTACATAGCAGATGCTATGCAAAGTTGATAAACCTTCTTAGTCAGAATTTAGCTGATCCTGGTACTTAGTCTGTCCAGTATGAGATGGTAGAAATTGTATTTCTGTGGATTACCACATTAATTAAATTGTTTATTTCATTGTTAAACTACTGCACCTTTCCTGAAAACATCTCAACAAAAAAGGTCCATCTTTACTGTAGGTACAAGAGATGTGTCTGCATATCATGCAGACAGTATTCCATGCACAAATCAGGAAATTGTCAATACTTGTTGGTCCAGAAGAGTCCATACCTGGACTGAAACACGTGATTTGTGCACAACTTAAAAGGTGAAACTAATATATGAGATAGACTCATTACATGCAAAGCAAGATAGTTCAAGCCGTGATTTGCCATAATTGAAATGATTATAGCTTACAGCTCATAAAAAAACCAAATCCACAATCTCAGAAAATTGGAATATTGTGAAAAGGTGCAATATTCTAGGCTCAAAGTGTCCCACTCTAATCAGCTAATTAAGCCATAACACCTGCAAAGGGTTCCTGGGCCTTTAAATGGTCTCTCAGTCTGGTTCAGTAGGAATCACAATCATGGGAAAGACTGCTGACCTGACAGTTGTGCAGAAAACCATCATTGACACCCTCCATAAGGAGGGAAAGCCTCAAAAGGTAATTGAAAAAGAAGTTGGATGTTCCCAAAGTGCTGTATCAAAGCACATTAAGAGAAAGTTATATGGAAGGGGAAATGTGGGGAAAAAAGGTGCACAAGCAGCAGGGATAACCGCAGCCTGGAGAGGATTGTCAGGAAAAGGCCATTCAAAAGTGTTGGGGACTTTCACAAGGAGTAGACTGAGGCTGGAGTCAGTGCATCAAGAGCCACCACACACAGACGGATCCTGGACATGGGTTTCAAATGTCGTCAGAAGCATCTTACCTGGGCTAAAGAAAAACAGACCTGGTCTGTTGCTCAGTGGTCCAAAGTCCTCTTTTCTGATGAGAGCAATTTTTACATCTCATTTGGAAACCAAGTACCCAGAGTCTAGAGGAAGAATGGAGAGACACACACTGCAAGATGCTTGAAGTCTAGTGTGAAGTTTCCACAGTCTGTGTTGATTTGGGGAGCCATGTCATCTACTGGTGTTGGTCCACTCTGCTTCATTAAATCCAGGGTCAACTCAGCCGTCTACCAGGAGATTTTGGAGCACTTCATGCTTCCTTCTGCAGACGAGCTTTATGGGGATGCTGACTTCATTTTCCAGCAGGACTTGGCACCTGCTCACACTGCCAAAAGCACCAAAACCTGGTTCAATGACCATGGGATTACTGTGCTTGATTGGCCAGCAAACTCGCCTGACCTGAACCCCATAGAGAATCTACGGGGCATTGCCAAGAGAAAGATGAGAGACATGAGACCGAACAATGCAGAAGAGCTGAAGGCCGCTATTGAAGCATCCTGGTCTTCCATAACACCTCAGCAGTGCCACAGGCTGAGAGCTTCCGTGCCATGCCGCATTGAGGCAGTAATTGCTGCAAAAGGGGCCCAAACCAAGTACTGAGTATATATGCATGCTTATACTTTTCAGAGGTCCGATATTGTTCTATGTACAATCCTTGTTTTATTGATTGCATGTTATATTCTAATCTTCTGAGATTGTGGATTTGGGGTTTTCATGAGCTGTAAGCCATAATCATCTCAATTATGACAAATCATGGCTTAAACTATCTTGCTTTGCATGTAATGAGTCTATCTCATATATTAGTTTCACCTTTTAAGTTGCATTACTGAAATAAATGAACTTTTGCACGATATTCTAATTTTTCGAGTTTCACCTATATAATTAATTTGTTTTCTTTAACAATTTTTATGCTCCCTCAATGTTGGTGACAAAACATATATAAAATGTTCTCATTGTTCAAATTTTAAAGATCTTCTTGGGGTGGGAGCAGAGTAACTATTTCAGCAGAAAGCCTCACTGAATACAATATGCTATATAGAATGAGCTGTTATCATTAATTTTTCTTATTCAAGCTCCTACTGTAAAAAGATCTACAATTTGGTAAACTATTGCATTAATTGCAGCTGGATTTACTTTTCTGTTGATTTATCAAACTTTCAGTATACTATTGGCTCTATCAGGTAAATCTATTCACTTTACTATGAGAAATAGCACTTCATGAGCCCTTATGCTCAGTATTATTAGTGTACAGAGGAATATGTAAAATTGGAATGCATGACAACTACTTACAGTAATGACAGAACCTTCAGAAGATCTTTCCATCTTGAGGACAGTTAACATTATTAGTTAATTGTTAGCTGCCCTTTTTGATTATTAAGGTTAATTTAGTTCTGGGAAATGTGTTCTGGGAGAGTTTTTTTTTTTAATTAGCAGTCTACTGTAAACATGTTTTTCTCTACCAAGCCAGGAATTTCTTATCTATAGTAAGTCCTAGTCACATTTAGGCTAAAATAATGCAGCTGTTCAGCTAACTTATTTCATTGATATGCATACAGAAAAGCATGTTGTACTTTATAAAATTGTCCTGCTGGGTTGCTTTGAACCTCATCATTCATAGATGGGCCAGTTTCTAAATGGGGATCATTCTGTTGAATGAAATTAGCAGAATTCCCAGTAAATGAAATGGTATTATGCACTTAAACAAATCTGTAATTGTGTATATTAGATGTATTTTTAAAAAAACTGTGGCAATGTAAATAGTAATTTTAATTTTGGAGAAAATTTTGGAGAAATTTTATGAAATGGATCAAGTTAATTTATATTTCACAGAGGGCACAAATAGTGATTAATGAAGATTTAACCTAATATGTGGGAAGTAAAAAGATAATGTTGGGGTATTAGAAGATTTCAGTGGACAAAAGAGATGTTAACAAAAATATAAAGATACAAGATCAAACAGAATTGATGAATAATGAATAAAATGAATTTTAAGTTTGAGAAGAAAGTAAAATACTGGGTAGAGCTATGATGAACATGAATTGTATGTTAAGACATGGAATGAAGTTGAAATAGGTATGTCAATATGGGGTAAGTTAGAATTGTCACTGTTGGGTAGAATATTACTTTTATTCCAGACAATATGTGTTCTGACAACTGAACCACCATTTAAAGTATAGCAGAAAGATATATTTAAATTTGTATGCTAGGGGCAAAACACAAATTAAATGCAGGGAACTACAAGATGCAAAGACCAGAGTAGATTTAGGTCTACCAGATTTAAAATTATACTTTGATGCCTTCTGTCTAACTTCAATGAAAGAGTGGGTGTTGTTTAGAAATAGAAGGTAGAGTTAGAATGATATGATCTGATATTTGGATAGCATGGATATTTATGATATGACAAAATTTAGGGTTAAGTTAAGAAACATTATGTTAGGTGGGGCATTCTTAAAGTATGGAATAAATATAAATTTAGGTTGTGCCACAAAACAACTTTAGGGCTTTCAGTGCAAGAGAGACTAACATAAATAGTGCTGTACTGAGGTATACTAGAATTTTCTCAAGATGAAGATGAAATTTTCTCAAGCAAAGATTTGACAACAGAAAGGTATATTTGTCAATGGTTCTTATGTACAATATCAGAAAGATTTTGTACATAAGAAAAAAACGGTTACAAGTTTAAACTGGTTTCAAGATTGTATGGCTTTGAACAAAGTAAGAATGAGTGGAAACAGAATTATTTATCAACTAGCTTGATACCCGTGCTTCAGAGGTCGTATTCAAACATCTTCTGACCAGTTCTGGAGAACCGGTAGCGGAAATTTTGAGTAGTTTGGAGAACTGGCAAATACCACCTCTGACTGGAGATTTTACAGTCTCCTTCCCCTGCCACACCACCAAGCCACACCCACAGAACCTGTTAAGTTTGCATGAAGAGACAGACGCGGAGTGCTTCAAGCTCTTAGTTTATTAGTGACTACAGCTCAGAACGGACCCAATTTGGCTGGGCTGCGGCTGCTACTTATAGCCAGCAGCCGCAGTTGCCAGCCAATCAGAGTGCAGGGTTTTCCTGCACTTTTTAAACCAATCATTTCCAACATTTTACAAGAGCAGTTCAAACTAAACCAATGACGTCAAACCTACATACATAACACCCCTCCCCACTAGGTTCAGTCCATACTCAAACCCCAACCTATCTAATGTATTCTTTTAAATAGGTGGGTCTCTTACGTGTATGTTGAGAGCTACATGGTTCAGATGTTTTAAGGTTCTCACCTTGTGAGAGAGGAAATGTGTCTGCTGACATTTCCTTACTTGGACTTGTAGTAATGGTAGAACCTGTTTGGTACTACAACCTGGTCTCTCCTCCCAATCCATCTCCAACCCCATGTCCGCACCTAAATCAGGTAGTGATGTGCAATCTTCCATTTGTGAAAATGGTTGTTGGTATTGTGACAGGTTTTGGGATGGTTCCTGTCATGTTAGCTCGTTACACATGGGGTTGATTCTTACTTGCTGATTACTCTCATAATCCTCCCCTTCCCTCCTAGAAGAGGCAGTAGGTATGGGAACCAGAGAGGAGCAAAAGCGATGCTCCTGAGGCAATCTGGATCTTAACTGATCAATGTGCCTGCTCCAGAGGACACCATCCTCCTTTTGTACCCTGTAAGACCTGGGGCCTGTGATTTGGGTTATCTCAGCAGGAATCCATAATGGTTCACCCATGAGGTTCTTAGCATAACAGAATCACCCACAGTGAAAGTGCAAATTTTACTAGTGGAATCTAGTGGTGCGTTGAGTGTGTAAGTGGGATGGAGGCGGTCAAGGGGAGACCTGAGTTTCCTACCCATCAACAATTCAGCTGGGGTTAAATTAGTTGAGGGGTTGGGAGCGATATGCTGAACACTGAGAAGTTTTTCAACTCTCTCAGTGATATCCCTTGAACCCAATTGCTGAAGTTTTTCCTTGGTAAATCGTACCATACGTTCAGCCCGGCCGTTAGCCGAAGGATGCCCAGGGGCTGTCAGGGCATGTCTGATACCCTGTTGTGCTAGATATGATTCAAAAAGGTTGGATGTAAATTGAGGGCCATTGTCAGAAACAAGCACATCAGGTAACCCGTGAGTTACAAAAAGCTTTTTAAGCTGTTTGATGACAGCTTCAGTTGTGGTGGGTGCCATAGGGATAACTTCCAGCCATTTGGAATACGCATCAACTATAATAAGGAAAGTGTGCCCTCTGGTAGGGCCAGCAAAATCAATGTGAATCCTGGACCATGGGCCCCTAGGACATTCTCATTCCTGTGGGGGAGCGACTACCTGACAGTTGGGACAGGATGCAACCCAGTTTTCAACCATTTTGTCAATACCTGGCCACCATACATAACTCCTGGCCAATCCCTTCATTCTGACAATTCCCGGATGACCCTCATGTAACATTTCCAAAACCTCTTTTTGTAGTTTTGCAGGAAAAACCACCCTGTTACCCCACAAAATGCATCCTCTTAATACAGATAATTCAGTTTGCCGGGATTTAAAAGGTTGGGCGAGTTGAGGTAGATCTTGAAGTGGCCAACCTTTCTTAATCCAGCCTATGACAGGAGCCAATAAAGTGTCTTTGGCAGTCTCTCTGGCAATTTGAGCAGCATGTACTGGAAGTTTGGCAACAGTTTCTAGAAAAAAGGTGTGAGTCTCAGGAACAGGGTCCTCAGTGTGTGAAGGAAGTGGGCAGCGACTCAAAGCATCTGCATGCCCAATGTCTTTACCAGGTCTGTGGATCAGTTTGTATGAATAAGCAGCAAGAAATTCAGTCCATCTCAGCATTCTTGGTGACAGGATCGTGGGCGTTGGTTTGTCCCCTGCCACAATGCCTAAAAGAGGTTTGTGATCTGTGACAACAGTAAATGTTCTCCCATATAAATACTCATGGAATTTTTTGACAGCTGCTACAATTGCCAAGGCTTCCTTGTCCAGTTGGCTGTAGTTCCTCTCTGCTTTAGTCAAGGTGCGAGAGTAAAATGCAATAAGAGCTTCCCTCCCGCTGGGAAGCATGTGGCTCAAAAAAAAACCCCACTCCAAAAGGGGAGGCATCACAAGTCAGAACAACAGGAAAGTGCTCAGAGAACTATATCAACACAGCATCAGACGTGATTAGTCTCTTGATATTGTTAAATGCAGCTTGTTCCTTCCTCCCTCAGACCCAAGCAGATTTTTTGTCCAGCAACCTATGTAGGGGTTCTGCAATGGTTGCCTTCTGAGGTAGAAACATATGATAGAAGTTAATGAGTCCCAAGAATGCCTGCAAATCTGTTTTACATTTTGGCCTGGGGGCTTCTTTGATTGCCTGAACCTTTGCCTCTGTGGGGTGGATGCCATGTTTATCAATCATGTAACCCAAGAATTCCACTTTATCTGTTCTAAGTGTGCATTTTTCTTCTTTGACTTTTAACCCGCTTTTTGAATCTAGTGAAGACTTCCCTGAGTCTCTCGTGTAATTGAGTGTCATTTTCAGCAGAAATTAAAACATCATCAAAATAGGGCACCATCCCTGGCAACCCTTGTAACATTCTTTCCATAAGGCTTTGGAAGATGCCTGGTGCCACGCTTATTCCAAATTGCAATCTTTTGCATTTGAAGGCACCTCTATGGGTCACAATGGTTTGGGCTTCAGCAGTGGCATCATCAACTGTTAATTGTTGATATGCCTGGGCCAGGTCCAACTTGGCAAAAACTGTGCCCCCTCCAAGAGAGTGTAATAAATGATGCACTACTGGAACTGGATATGCACTCTGTTGTAGTGCATGGTTCAATATCCCCTTGTAGTCTCTGCAGATTCTCACAGACACATCAGTCTTGACTAGTGTGACTACGGGTGTCTCCCACCTGGAGTGATCAGTGGGTTCTAAAACCCCTTGGGCTATTAGTTTATCTAATTGTGTATCAATTTTTTCCTTTAAGGCAAATGGAACCCTTCTGGGTTTTAAATGGATTGGTTGTACCTTGGGATCTAGGTTAAATGTGATGGGGGTCCCCAAGTACTTGCCTAATCCGTCGCTGAAGACCTCTGGAAACTCAGACTTCAAGGCCTCTTCCCACTCAGTGTTGCTCACGTGATTGATGCCAGTCACCTCGATGCCCAATGGGTTGAACCACTCAAGGCCCAACAGACTTGGGCGGTCCTTGTCCACGATGGTCAGTGGTAGGCGTTTGGTGTGGCCCTTGAATTTCACGTTGAATTCTCTTGTTCCAACTACTGGAATCTTGTTCCCTTGGTAGTCTTTAAGAGTCAATGCTTGCTTCTTGAAGTGCTTCTTCTGGATGTTGGCAAGAAGTCTGTGAATAGTGTCCCATGACACCATAGATAGGTATGAGCCTGAGTTCACTTCCATTTGGCAAGGCCTTCCTTCAATAAGTACCTTGACATGCACTTTTCTGCTTCTTAAAGGTGATGAATGACCAATAGTTACTGTTTGATGAGTTTCATTCTTCCCATTTGCTTCTGTGCTGCGCCCCATTTTCTCACTGAGATTGTTGGGCCTGAATTCTTTGTCTTTGCTTGTAGCAAACTTCCTTCTGTTGGGTGGAGTTCTGGATGATTTGCAGACTCTTGCTAGGTGTCCTCTTTTATCACAACGGAGGCAAATGGTGTCTAAAAACTTGTATTCAGTGCGGGGGTGGCTTCCCCCACAACCTCTGCAGTAGAAATCTTGCCTCTTTCTTCCCAGGTCTTTCTTTTTCTGCTCCATTCTGAGTCTGTAAATTCCTTCCTCCACCTCACTACAGTCTGACTCAGAATCTATTTGCTCACAATGAGTTGTTGTGGACTTTTCCACATCAGGATGCCTTGTGGCCTTGTTGATTTTCTTCATGGCTGCTGCTGAGGACTTGGTAGCTTCTGCTGAAGAGGCCTCTTCTATTGCTTCCTTCAGCGTGATCTTAGGTTTCAGTAATAACTTGCTCTGTAGCACCTTGTCTTTAAGGCCCAGAACAAATCGATCGCGCATGGCCTCTTCTAAATTGTTAAATTCGCATGCACCCCAATGTCTCTTAAACTTGCCACGAAGTCATTTACGTTTTCCCTTTCCCCTTGATCACGACGGTAAAACTCGTGTCTCTTAATGAAGCACGATACTTGTGGGCGTAATGGGCTCTTAACAGTTTTTCTAAGTCAGGCCAGTCCATTACCTTCCGTCTGCAGCTCCCGCCAATGCCTTTGCCATCTTGAAAACTGCCGGACGCAGTGCGTGAGAAAGACCGCCCTCTTCGCTCTCGAAATGTCGGCAAGATCGTTTCCCTCCAGATACATTTGGAAACGATCTGCATATGACTCCCAGTCTTCTGCCGTCGGATCGAATGGGGCTGGGGGGGTGTTCAGTGCAGCCATCTCGCTCTCCTTCTGTTCCGTCTTCTTCAGGGGAATCCCACCTTCGTCGCCAGTGTTAAGTTTGCATGAAGAGACAGACGCGGAGTGCTTCAAGCTCTTAGTTTATTAGTGACTACAGCTCAGAACAGACCCAATTTGGCTGGGCTGCGGCTGCTACTTATAGCCAGCAGCCGCAGTTGCCAGCCAATCAGAGTGCAGGGTTTTCCCGCACTTTTTAAACCAATCATTTCCACCATTTTACAAGAACAGTTCAAACTAAACCAATGACTTCAAACCTACATACATAACACTGACCTCTGGGGGGCGGGGTTATATTTTAAATTAATAATGGGTTTTTAGTCGAATTTGGCTTGTTTAATTTAATCTTATTTTAGTTAAGTAACTTATTGTGCTGTTTTTAGTTGTGAGCCGCCCCAAGTCCTTTTTGGAGAGGGGGCTGCATACAAATCAAATTAAATAAATAAACCCATGGGAGACTACTGTCATACAGTCTCCTCACAAGAAGCAGCCATGCAGTACATATGTGAACAATCTCCCTTCCTCTGTTTGTCCAGAGAGAAACTGAATTTCTCTTTATTCTTTGCCTCAGTTGTCAAGTCTGCTTTTGCAAAGATGTCCTCAGTCTGTCATTCCTCCCAAGGAAGATCCCTGGTGGGCTTATATTAAGTATCTCTCACAACCATTAAAAGTCTGTCACTAAGTTCAGAATTGCAGTGTTGGAACTACAAATCTCTGCTTGGGAATTAATTCAAAAATCTGTCCACCTTCATTTTGGAAACATCTACAGAAAAAGAAATCCCACCTAATTAAATAGTTAATTCAACTGCCAAGTTGTTCTTCATGTTAGGAAAACTTTCCCAGGATTTAACCAGAATCTGTCTTTCTGGAAGCTAAATTCATTAATTATGCCCGGTCCTCAGGAATGACATGCATTTGGGGAGGCTAATATATCTTTTCCTTTCTTAATTGTTTTAGTTATTTTCTTCTTCCCTCTCACCTCCTGTCCCCAAACCCTGGGTTGCAGTTGTTTATGCATGAAAGATATATAGTATTCTGGGTTTTTTAAATTCATATTTATATGCTGCCCTTCTCTGGAGACTCAGGGCAGCTTACAATTTTTGGAGCACAACCCAATGCGCTCAGCAATAGCCTTCATTCCATTGTATATGCCTGCTTATTACTAAGCGGCATTTTTACAAAGTCAGCTTATTGCCCCCAACAATCTTGGGTCCTCAATTTACCTACCCCGAGAGGATGGAAGGCTGAGTCAACCTTGAGCCTGGTGGGATTCCAGCCTGCAATAATTGCAGGCAGCTGGAACTTAAGTGCTAGGCATTTAACAGCCTGCACCACCAAGGCTCTTTTCATGCAGGGATACCAGTATACCATGAAAATGATAGATTGTGTTATTTCATCTTCACTTCTGTTTATTAAGGTACCACTAATATATTATTTATTTATAGTCATTTTCAGCAGCTGAAGTTCACTGAGTTCCTACTTAAAGCAGGGCTGTTAAACTCGCGGCCCATGGCCAGATGCGTCACACACTGGCCACGCCCCCATCCGGTTTAGCCAAGGGGAAAAATGTCCCAATACATCATGTGACGCTGCCATGACAACGCAAGTTGGACACCCTTGACTTAGAGGAAAAAAATAATTTTCCTTTCCTTAATATTCCCTGTCTATTCTCCTGTTTACTGCTGTTTAATCACTCAGTGAATTTACTACCACAAAAATAGATACCTAGGTGGACTGCAAAAAAGATAGGTAGGGACATTTTCCATATGTAATCTATCTTAACATCCAAGCTTAATTTGGGACCAAATCCCTTTTCATGTAATTTTATTTAGTTCTCAATGCTGGGTTAAAATAAGAAAAAAATAGCATTGTTATTGGTGTCAACTATTACCCACTCTGCCATTAGAAAGTTACATATGATTGCCTCCCACAGTAACTTACAGATATTTTAATTATCATGTGATCGTTTTAGTGAGAAATTCTATCAAGCATATTTTTCCCCCAGGAAATTCTTGACTTGTTTTGTTGCTTTTTCCTCCTAGTGGAGAAAAGCACAAGAGAATAAACTATTTTTAGCTTAAAATAATCAATAAGAAAGAGATTTCCTTTTATCCCTTAAACAAGGAGCAGGCTTAATAAGAGAGACAGAAGGATTATAGAGGAAATTCCTAATACTCTATCTATATCTCACTGCCTCTTGCAGTTACTAGATTATGAGGTTCAGAAAATCAGTCAATGCAACTGAAGTTTTTAACAGCAGGAACATATAAAATATTAATTTACTGCACAAATTCTTACTTTTAAGACTAAGTAAAAAAAATAAATCTAATCAAGCACATAACTTCAGACTTCACAAAAGAGGATTTGAATAAATTTAGAGCACTAATGCCCTAGTAAGAAAAGTTAATAAATAGAGAAGCTAAAATTGGTGAGAAGAGATAAAATAACAAAAGCACAATTACAAATAATTCCAATTAGGAGAAAGAAAGAAAAAGAAAAGCAGCAAAAATCATCATGGCTGTACATGCAGAAATAGAGAGTCAGACCACAAGAAAAGAGTACAGACAGGTAGACAGAAATTAAAGGACAATGTAAACCAACAATAGTTAGGGATGCTAAGAGTAATATAAATAACATCAGAAATGTTCAAAATGGAAATAAAAAATAAAGAGTACGGTATATTAGCTGCTTGGTGAAAATGCACTTTTGCTAACTATTAACAAGGAAATGATGAGCCCACAAACTACAGACCAGTCATCCAGACATGAGTGCCAAGGAAGATATTTAAAGGAAGTGATGACCTTAGATCTGTAAACAACATGAAACCACTACTTTTGTCAGCATAGTTTTATCAAAATGAAGCATGAAAGGATATTTTCCTTAACCAATTGTCGGAATGTAACACCATGAGTTCAGCCGAATATTAGTCTTGATATTTTGATATTGACAAAATACTTTATGACATGCTGATTTCAAGGGCATTAGGTTTACTCATACAGTAAATGAATACATTCACAATCATACTCCAGGAGTGCTCACTACTCATCCATAAACAAATTACAGAGAGAAGTTTAATTATAGTGTAACATGTTGCGCTAACCAGAATCAATCCAGGGTCAATATATATTAATGATTTGGATGACTAGGTGGAAGAAATACATTTCAGACTTTTAGTTAGCATATACATTTGTGTGGGATAGTTCAGTAGTGGTATTCTACCGGTTCAGCCAGTTCAGCCGAGCTAGTAGCACCAATGAGCAGTGCTCTCCTGTTGGGTCCACCCACCCACCCGGGCTTCCATAGTCACCTTTATCTTCTGAATTTGAAGCGCAGCTGCTTTGCACGGCACTGAAGAGTACCACACGACAGCTGCTGAAGCGACCGGGATCGTGCAGGCTTGCAGGAGGCAAGTTAGAACGTCTCTGTGCCTGCGTAAAGTGCATGCATGCAAAGTGTGTGCACGTGTGTAAAGCGCGCCCACCAAGCCATGCCCACCGAACCAATGGTAAAAATATTTGAATCCCACCAGTGGGATAGTTGATATCCTAGAAGTCAGAAGTAAAATTGAGACCTGTTAACACAGATTATCAAAATTGGCTGAGTGGAACAGAGTGATATTAAGGAGTGTGCTGACCAGCTGGTCTCTATTCTTACATCTTCAATCTTTTGCTGCATCAGCCCATAGTTCCATCAAGTTTTAAGACTGCAATGACTGTACCAACCCCCAAAATCTATACTTACATGCCTTAATGATTACTGTCCAATTACCCTCATTTGTCATAAAGGACAATATTGTTTCATGCCTTCTCCTTACATTTGACTCATTACAGTCTGCTTATTGGAAGAACTGCTCAATAAATGATGCACTTTCTTGTATGCTTTGTCTTAGTTTGGCACACCTGGAGGAGAAGAACACTCATGTGCAAATGCTGTTTGTTGATTTTAGTTTGGCGTCCCAACACAATCATTCCTCAGCGTTTGGTGAACAAACTGGGCCTATCTGGTTTTAATACTCCTTTATGTAACTGGACCCTTGATTTCCTTATTTGTAGGCCCCAGTTTGTGCGAGTTGGAAGAAAAGTTTCCAATCCCATATCCTTGAGTACAGGGCCGTGTCTGTTACTGTTTACCTTGGTGATCCATGACTGCTGTGCCAAGTCTGAAAGGATCCATGTTGTAAAGTATGTAGATGACATGGCAGTGGTGGAGCTTATCCGGGATGACAACAAAGATTCTTACAGGTGAAGGCTTTGGTGGACTGGCACAATAAAAATAACCTGGCTTTGAATGTTAACAAAACAAAGGAGATCATTGTTGATTTTATAAAGAGCAGGCATAGTCCTAGTCCAGTCAGTATCAAGGCTGTAGTTGTGGAGGTGATCAACAGTATTTAAATATCCTGGGGTGCAGATAACTAACAATCTGAACTGGTTTATCCACATGTCATCCTTAGTGAAGCCTGGAAACCAGCGTCTGCATTTCCTGGTTTGGATGAGGAGAAGACATCTTTCTCCTTTTGTCCTGGCCACTTTTTATAAAGGCAGGATTAAGAGTATTTTAATAAACTGCATCACTGTTTGGCTTGGTGGCAACAGTGCCTTAGATAGAAAGTCCACACAGAGGGTGGTAAGGATAGCTGAGAAGATTATAGGAAGCTCTCTCCCCGTTATTCAGGATACTGCTTATAAGCGCTATGTGCTTAAAGCTCAAAGCATTGGCTGTGATGTCTCTCTATGTCATATATGTGTGTTTATGCTGGTATATGTGTAATGTTATCTTTCTGAGAGCTGAATGCAATGAGATTTTATTGTAATGTATGCTGATTAGTATACATTTAAAGTGACTATAAAGATTCTATTCTATTCTATTCTTGATACTGGATCTTGAAGGCTGCCTCAATAACAGTATAATTTTCACGCTATTTTGCTTCAGAGTAATACTGTGTTCCCAAATTGAAATGGACCCTTCAGAAAGATGGTTTTGGGAGCAGGAGGTTAACAGTTGGACAGTAAGTTATTTTAAACTAATTGAACAGGGATGTGATGGCATGCTTTAAGTGCCTAAAAAAAATCTACAAACAAGAAGAAGAGTCATTCTCTTTTATGACACTGTGTCAGAATTCTGTTAGTAGCATGAGGATCTCAAGCAGAAATGTGAAGAATGCATACATTTGTCATTAATGACTGAGTATGAGAAATAGAAGGTCAGAATAGAGAGGCAGGTTGGTTTAATGGATAAGATCCTGGCCTAGAAACCAGAAAACTGTAAATTGTAGTCTCATCTTAGGCATGGAACCAGCTGAGTGACTTGGACCATTCATTCTCAGCTCAACTCACCTCACAGTGATACGGTTTTGGGGAAAAGAGAATAAAAAGGAAGGAGTATTAAGTATATTTTCAGTCTTGAGTTATTCATAAAAAACAATAAAGCTGGGATTAAAAAATGGGAAAAAAATTATCCTGTTACATAGGACAATTGGGAAAACAGAGCTCTAATGTACACTAGAGATAAAAGTTCTTTACTATCTTCAAAATTGCAGTCATCTGGTTATGCACAACTTCATCCATGTTTTATTTCCTACTTACATAGAAGAATGCATACTTTTAATTTTGGCCATAGTACCACTAAAAAAACCCTCATTGGTGTGATTTGTAACACTTAGTGTTTTGATACACAAATAAATTACTTAAATGAGCACTGAGAACTTACATTTGAATATAGCCAGACTGTAATATTGATTTTCTTTGGGGAATCATAATTTCAATATCTAATTAAGCATGTAAATCTGCCTAGATTAGAAAAGTGTTAGCCTGGCTCTTTTCTTTACTTTCATTAAATTATCATACAGTCAGATCAGAAAAAAACAGAAATTTGATTTTATATTCATTAATCACTTTAGACTGCATGACAGCTAATGATCAAATGTAAAACATTAGTACAATTATAATAACAATTTTCATGCTGCTGAAGTAAATATTATTACTCTTTTTATTACTATAGATGCAGACTTTTATATTACAGTTTTATTAACTTTGTGAATTGTGTATCTTAATATATTCTCAATAATAAAACAGATTTAATTAAGTTATACATGCTGATATTTCTGCAAGCATTTTAAAATAAATTTTGGAATCAGAATTCCAGTATTCTTTGATGCAATTTTAGTATCTGATAATAAATAAATAAATACATCACTATTGCACAATTTGTATATTCACTGTGATTTCAAATGTGTAAAACTAATCAAATATAATTATAATCCATTAGATTTACATCCTTAACAGCATTAATTCAAAAGATTTAATTACATAACATTTCTCAGTGTTTATTTTTTATACTCTCATAATATATTTTTCCTCTTTAGGAAATATTTTCAGAAGCCTATAATAATGATATTATGTTATAGGTTGTATTCATATATATAATAGCATAATTACTAAAATATTGTACTATAATTATCAGTTTTTAAATTTGGTGTTTTATTAAGCCAACATTTGACAATGAAGAGTCTAATGGATCATGTTGCAATCCAAGTTACTCTTTATAATATTATGTAATTTCTGTAGTTAATTTACCTAACTATCCCAAATATGTCAATGGATAAAAAAAATAGCGTATAATTTTCTTACTCTTTGAAGTGGAAATAAAGCTATAAATTGATGTATTTTTTTCATTTTTTTCCTATGCATTAAGATGGAAGAATAATTAATCATATGGAGTTTGCATAATTTGTGTAAGGTAGATTAACATTTATTTATTTTTGCTAGTGGTGTTATGAAAAGAAAATCCATAAAATAGTTCCAAAACCTTCACTTGCTTTATAACCAGCATTTTATTCGGTTTGTGGAGATGACTATCTGCACTTGAAATAAATAGAAGCACGACAAATTTATAACAATTTTTAAAAATAGTTTTCTTTCTGCAAGAAAAAGATGGATTGACAAAAGACTATTTTTTATAAAGATTTGTCAAACAATCAAGGAGAAAAAAGGCAACTTTCTGTAAAAATAAGATCATAGGAAGCTGGGTGCTATGTACATATTGAAAATTATTATTTCAGTCTACATAGAAATTGGATAATATGTCTTGCAAACGGTTTCTGTTCTCACTCAGCAGGCCAAAATCTGCATGCAAAATTATTACTGTTTCTCCAGGACATCACATGTAAATAAGAATATGGTTTTTTTAAATCTGTGAATGCATTTTTGAAACTTGTTTAGAACGAAGACATCAGACATTTCTGAGGGAGTAATGTTAACACTCACCATAAACATAAAACAAACCTATCTGTAGTGGGGAAAAAAGCATCTTCTAAACAAAATGGAGGCTCATTTTGCCATGAGATGGTTATATTGATCTTTCTGCCCTCAGATTCCTGCAATCTCATTTAAACCAAAGAACAGAAACTTCCTCACCAGCTCACTGTACAACTGAATGGCATCCTGAACAAGGGAACTGAAGCATAGATAAACCCAACTTTCCATTCTCACTCAGAGATACCCCAGTATTCTATCTCCTTTCCTCAGCTCTGTTGTCTTCCAGAAAGACCAGTTTTGCCTAATAATACAAATAAGCTGAGGTAGAGGGACAAAGACTTGCCTAAATTCTGCAAAAGTAGGATCTCACATTTTGTAATCTTCAACTTTTATCAAAATTTTTGATGTCCCATTATTCAGGGTTCCTCTTTCTTGCAAAATAAGCACCAAATAATATTTGCAATAAACGTGTTCCTTCTCTTCAGTCTTGGGTTCTGTATTTCTTATTTTTTCACAATGAAGCTTTATAAATAGCAAATTATCTCAGATAAAGTAAACTGACTGTTGAGACTAGAGAAAGGTTTTCTTGAATCATGGTTTTTGATTAAGCAAGATTCACAAATTATACTCCTTCAAGAAGCTTCACTGTTAATATGGCAAGTATGTTTTGACTTAATTATAATCTACATATTCTCCCCCAAACACATTTGAATATGCATATTTTGGAACAAAGAAGGGATATCATAGTTATTTTCTGATACTATGAAAGTGAAGAGATTTCATTTAATTTCTGAGAGAACAGAAATGAAAATGTAAGGCCTATTCTTACATATCACTATCGTATCTTATCACTATCAAACTATCTGAGAATTGTGTTTATCTATGAATGTCTAATATGGAATTGATTGAGATCAAATCTTCAAATACAGAGTGCTTGCATAAATAACTCTGCTCAGAATATGCTTGTCCTCTACATATTAAGTCTTGTTTCCAGGCTTTAGCAATAGCCTGAAAAGTTTTACTTAGATTGTCCATAAATCAAGTTAATTAATTCTGAAATGGATCATGAACTATACACCATTTCACAATTGTTCATAAGTTATAAAAAGGGCAAAGTGTCAGACCTATCCCAACTTGTCTTTAGGCAAGAAAGATGCCAAACTCCATTTGAGGTGTAAGCTAAAAGTCAAGAGTTTTGCAGTATAGCAAAGCCAGAACTGAAGTTCATGTGCCAAGTTAACTTTCCCTGTCCAGTTCCTCTGCAATTCCTTCCTCTTGCTGATCTCTCTTATTGCCCAATTATATTTCCATAAATTGCTTTAGGAACAGTCTTTTCAATGACAGCTTAGTTGGTGAACTGTTGCTTTCCATTCCCAGTGCTTTGACCTTGAGATGATGTCTCTGAAAGGTATCATGAGTAGTTAGCCTTTCCCTCTCCCAATCGGCTCCCTCCCTCATAATTTACGACAGATTGGCAGCTAGCAAATGTGAAGCTCAAGCTTATGAATGAATGAATGAATTCTTTATTGATCAAGTGTGATTAGACACACAAGGAATTTGTCTTGGTGCATATGCTCTCATAAAAGAAAAGATACATTCATCAAGAATCATAAGGTACAACACTTAATGATAATCATAGGGTACAAATAAGCAATCAAATCATACTAGGAAACAGTCAATATAAATTGTAAGGATAAAAGCAACAAAGTTACAGTCATACAGTCACAAGTGGGAGGAGATGGGTGATAGGAATGATGAGAAGATTAATAGTAATAGTAATGCAGACTTTGTAAATAGTTGGACAGTGTTGAGGATGGACTGTTATTATATCAGTTCTCACACAAAGTGTATCATTTATATTCCAGTGAGAAGTGAAATGCTACTAGTCCAAGGGATAAGAAACAGACAGTCTATACTCGACTAGTCCAGAGGTCAAGGAGTCACAAAACACAAACTATATTTATTTGAACTCAAGGAAGACTGCTACTAAAATTGCTCCAACAAAGCATTAATCACTTGAGTTGACATATTCCATCAGTCATTTATACTTCCTATAAAGACATAGCTGAAAGTCTATAGTCTTGATTTTGCTGAGGTCTGATTTTGCAAAACTTCATTTCCAATAGCAAGCTGAACAGGAAGAGGATATGCATGGGAGTTTAACTGAAGAGATAAAACAGGTAGTAGAGCAGGGGTCTTCAAACTTGACAGCTTTAAGACTTGTGGACTTCAACTCCCAGAATTCCTCCTCCAGCCATGTTAGCTCAGGAATTCTGGGAGTTGAAGTCCACAAGTCTTAAACTTGCCAAGTTTGAAGACTCTTGTAGTAGAGGGATAGGAGGAAAAAGAAAGAGTACTATTTAATTTCTGCTGACTGTTTCTGATTGCATTCTCTTTCCTAAGTGTGTTGATCACTTGAAAGAACAGTGATTGGGCCAAAGACAAAGTAGGGAAGATTAGATTAGAAAGAAGATTGGAAAATCTTGTACCTGACACAAGATAAGATTATGTAGAAATCCAGAAATTCCCAGAAGATTCAGCCAAGTAACAAGGTTGGGCAGATAAAAGACTGTGACTGAAAGGCTCTTATCCTTCAAGACTGTGAAATAGATTCCAGGACTTCTCTGTTGATGACCTTTCTAGATCCCTGGATAAAGGACAGGTGCAAAAAAACTTCGAGCATGAGGAAATGACTTGACAAACTGCTTTTGCCCTGAAAAAAGTAAGGCAATCAGGAGAATTAAATCAATATTTTGTCAGCAGGGCAGCTACCAAGAGAAATCCTTCTTGTGACATTACCATAATGGAGGATTGGATGGCGAAGATGATGGAGTTTGTCCAAATTGACATCTTTGATCAGAGAAAATATATTATCTATGTTTAATGCAAGCTAGAAATTCCTTACTTTTTTTGTGTGTAACACAAAAATAATGAACTTATCATCCGTGAGTATTAAAATAGATTATAGAAAAAGCAAAAGTTATGTTGTAAGCATAAGCATAAGATATGTTGAAGACCAGAACATTCACATTACAAAAGTATTAAGGGATCGCATGGATTACATTCTGTAGCATCTTTCTCTGATCTTTTGGAAATCATGAAAGACAGAGATAATGTCAGAATAACAAACTAAAGTTGGAAGGTACCTTGGATGTTTTCTAATCTAGATTTTAGATTCTAAAATGTCTGAAGCTTCAAAAAAGATAAATGTTCCTATATTGAAAAGATGGAAAATAGAATTCCCAAGTAAGTACTAACAGATTAATTTGAAATGAGTAGTGGACAAAATTCTGGAATAAATTATTAAATAGTTTGTAACCATTTAGAAAGTAATGGATTGTTTGGCAATCCATTATGTAGCAATAAATTATGACATATCAATCTTTTAGTTCAGTTGATTAGGGAATGGACTGGAAACAGTTTTCCTTCAGCAAAATATTTGGCAAATCTTCTATTTTTGTAGAAAATATGACAAAATGTAAGCTGAAGTATGCTATCATTATATAGATGCTAGTTAAACAACTGTGCTGATGGATGAGTGCTTATCAATTTTATTATGTCAAACTACAGGAAAGTGACAGCTGGCATACCACAGCATATACAGTATATTGGTGAGCTATAAAAATACAGGATTCTTAAATTGCAATATGAAGCCAAGATTGCGGCAGAAGGGGAGGGGTAGAGAATAGAAAACAGGTCAGAGTATATATCAGGATCAAAAGAAATCATTGCCCTAGGGAAAAATATACACTGTACCCATATTTAATGAACACTGATATAAAATTCCAGAGAAAAAGCTGAATGGTAATTTTGACAGGACCCAAAATCTCTTTTTTCAGTTCCATAGTTGTTACATTGTTCTAAAGCATTGGTGGTATCCTCTGGACATCTTAATGTGATGCTGATAAAGGTAATGAAGCGAACTGAATAGTAATAGAAATAAATATTATACAAGCCTACAAAAGAAAAAAGAAATTATTACATTTGATATATTGGAATATAATCAAATGTTGGTGGTTACTCTTAAAGCCCGTCATGGCTTCAGGCTGGGCTACTTATGGGACCTTCACTCTCTATCCATCCTGTTAGAACCAGCAGAAGAGGTTGGTTTTCTTGGTCCTATCTTCAAGAGAGTCTCATCAGATGGGACCAAGGAGGATATGTCTTTTATGCAGTGGCGCAAACCTTCTCATCATGTCTCCAGAAAGCAGACCCTCCACAAGGCACTAAAATCTGGCTTTGCCATCCTTTCCCTGTGTCCCTGATAGTATGAGTAAATTTCATAGTTAGAGCTTTATGAGCACCCTGCACTTTTAATAGCAATAGCAATAGCACTTAGACTTATATACCACTTCACAGTATTTTACAGCCTTTCTACAGCCAGTGTTTTCTAAGCGGTTTACAGAGTCAGCCTCTCGCCCTCAACAATACGGACCCTCATTTTACCCATCTCGGAAAGATGGAAGGCTGGGTCAACCTTGAGCCTGGTGAGATTCAAACTGCCAAATTGCAGGCAGCCAGCAGTCAGCAGAAGTAGCCTGCAGTACTGCATTCTAACCACTGCGTCACCGTGAATCCAATCTTGTTCTATTCTTTTGAATTTTAAACACTTTTATTCATTTTTTTACTTATTGGTTGGTTAGTTTTAGTGAAGATCTGGGAGTTAGAAGCAAGTATAAAAAGTTGTAAATCCTCCAAAGTTCACTGGAAGCTTAAGATTTTAAAATATGTTCTATATCTGTCCATTGGTGACTGCCTGCCTAATTAAAAATTGAAAAATTCTCTCAAAAGAATTGTTTCTTAGTGTTACAAATTGTTTTCTGGATTGTTGGATTTCTATTTGAATATGGAAAAAATACAACATAGTATCTTTTTTATATGAAATTATGCTAGAAAAATGGAGTTCTGAGTTTTGGGGGAGATGTTTTTAAAAAGAGTTCATCTTCATTGCAAAGTAATAAATTTAATAATAAACAGCTCTATAAACAAGAAGCTGGAACATAATAACACAATATCTGGCAAAGTCTCTTCTGCAAAGGCTATACTATAAATAACGAAGAACACAATTTCAATATTATGGTGAGATTGGGAGGTCAGCATCAAGCACTGGGCATCCAGAACATATATATAATTTATATATGCACATAAATTTCACAAACACACACACACACACATACAAATAAATACACGATGAATTCTATAATAGTTGGAGGAATTTGAATCATCCTGTAAATCATCCTCTCTTTTTCCTGGAACACATATTTCACAGGTAAAACAAATAGGAGACCTTTCCTCAGTTCAAAAATTGGAACTTTAGCATATAGAGATAGATTTGTTCCATAATTGTTACATTTGGGGCTGACTATTTGAAATCAAGAAAAATATCAAGAAATGTGCAATTTTTATATGAGGAATTGAGTCATAAAAATCCATATTATACAATACTGGAAGAATAAAACTGAACCTGATTAGAAACAATGGACTTCAGCCTATCAACTTTACAATCTGCTTTTCTTTTTCTAATATTTGTCTAATATAATATAGTTAACAAAGAAATATTTTACCCTCCCTAGAGCTGTTTTGAGATAAATTTTCCAAAGTCTTTCCTCTTCACCCCAACACACACCATTTTTCTCCTTTAAGTATAGTTATTAATATTACAATATTTTCTGATGATAATACATATATGCCTTCTTGTTCATTATTTTGACACAATAATGCTTTGTTCTGATAAATAATTCAGCTCGGTAAGTGTCTATAAGCTATGCAAGATCTATTTTATGACTTCTTTCTCACACTATCTGTTTTGAAGAAATTTTCACAACTATGTATGATTTAGAATATCACCAAGAACATAAATACTGAAAAATTAGGAATGACTTCAACAAAAGCTCCTGTTCATTTCCCAGTCTTGGCTAAGGTAAATGGACATCTAACTTCAGCCTAATGTATGTTTAGATGTGTAGTGATGTTTAAAATGGTGATAATAATAATCTCTATACATTGTTTTTCCCTTGTATTGTTTGCTTTTGAATTAATTATCTTTTTGTGTTGAAGTATTTATTGCTAAATATAAAATATATTTTGGTAATTTAAATGTTAATCTCTTTCCCAGGAAGCATGTAAAATTAGATTAAATGGTAGACTTTAATATCTTTTCCCGGCAAGTGATGGAATAAGAGATGCTATTAGAGATTTTATGTATGTTTCTTCTGACCGAGAATATTAATTGCAGAACAAGTCTGTACAACTTGTACCTTGCTGAGGTCCATGCAAATCTTATGAAAGCATTGATTAACTTCCTATCTGGGACAAGCCAAAAGTCACCACACATAAATCACAGCTAGTGCTCTTCTTTCACATGTGTTCAGTCTTCTACTATAATATGTATGTTATTAATTCTGGAAATTCTAAAATTTATTTAGCAACATTGATTTGTGTTCTTCTACCCAAAGACTTGTGGAGTTGGGGTTCAAGACAATAAATGCACTCATACAGCTAGGAGACCACAATTTTATTTATGGTAGGTTATCTAAATTAGAATAACATAGAATAATAGTGTTGAAGCAACCTTGGAAGTCATCTAGTCCAACCTCCTGTTCAAGTAAGAGACCCTATACCATTTCAGACAAATGGCTATCCAGTCTCTTCATGAAACCCTCCAATGGTGAAGCACTCACAACTTCTGAAGACAAGTCATTCCTCTGGTTAATTAATCTCACTGCTAGAAGTAAGTTTCTCCTTAGTTCTGGTTGCTTCTCTCCTTGATTAAGGTAAAGGTAAAGGTTCCCCTCGCACATATGGGCTAGTCATTTCCGGTTCTAGGGGTGGTGCTCATCTCTGTTACAAAGCTGAAGAGCCAGTGCTGTCCGAAGACATCTCTGTAGTCATGTGGCTGGCATGATTAAACGCCGAAGGTGCACGGAACGCTGTTCCCTTCTCACCAAAATGGTCCCTATTTTTCTACTTACATTTTTACATGCTTTCAGACTGCTAGGTTGGCAGAAGCTGGGACAAGTAATGGGAGCTCACTCCATTACACGGTGCTAGGGATTCAAACCACCGAACTGCCAACCTTTTCTGATTGACAAGCTCAGCATCTTAGCCACTGCGCCACCACATCCTCCTTGATTAATTTACATCAACTGTTTCTTGCCTTACCTTCAGGTGTTCTGGAAAATCTTTGTGGCAGCCCCTCAAATAATTTAAATAGTAAGTTATACCAAAACAGCCTTCCTTCTGACTGGAAGTCTGAAAAGACTGCAAACAGGTCCATTTCTCATGCCAATTTTATCTGTGAGATTGATGCTTAAGTTCCAAATATCATCCTGACTTCACTTGGCTAAATATTTTTAACAAGTGAAGAAATACTAGGAGATCCTTGCTAAGGACATTCCATGAGAGATATTTTGGCAACTATCTAGCCATCCTTCCTTTTGAAGAGTTATACATATTTTAATTACAATGATAAGACTGACATAAACAACATAAATCTGGGACAATGTATTCCGTGTACCAAGCTCATTTTATTTAATTGCTGCATGGCATTTAGTATATAAAAAATAAAAGATGCATACAGATTTGGCCATAAAGGGAATTCAGGAGTTAAAAAGTGTAATAGACCCACATCAAAGAGGAGAAGATCAGACTGTTCTACATATGTAATTGAAGATTGTGACTAAGGGGGAAGGAGAGGCTAATTATAGAAAAGTCTATGATTTGTCCAGTAGAAGAGTTAGATGGGATGGAAGTTGATACTTTGATACCTGGATCCTTCAAGTTGATACCTTGAATTACTAGCAATAAATCTGTTATCATATCCTAACTGTTTTCTGTCTTCTAGATGATCATCTTTTTTAAGCCTGCCATGTATTTTGGATTGCAGTAGCAAAGTTACAAAGACATATAGCATATGTATGCCTTGATAAATGATTGTTATAATTGTTGGATTGTTCTGCAATACCAGTATTTCTTGACAGTGAGAACAATTAATCAGTGGAATGAGTTGCTTCCAGAAGTTGTGGATGCTCCAACACTGGAGGTTTTAAAGAAGAGAGTGGACAACCATTTGTCTGAAATGGTATAGGATTTTTTGTTGACACAGAAGACTTCCAAGGTTTTTTCCAATTCTGTTATTCAGTACATGAGCATGGTGGGTTTCTATTACATAGTGTCTATTAGGGCATGGTTATTATCAGTTAGATATATTTTAGAAAAGAGTTAAAGGATAAGTAAGTTTATTTATCGCATTTAACCAATGATAAGTGCTTTTTGATAGTGGTGAGGACTTTTATGATAGAACAGAGAGGATAGATGGCAAAATAGCATGTTTCTGGAAACTGAGACTGTGGGCTATCTACAATATTCTTTGTTGGAGTTGGAAATATTATGACTAAAAGTTAATGAATTCTTACATAAAGTTAAATAAATTCTTACATTTTACTTTAGAGTCCTTGAACACTGTTGTTGATGTCCTAACAGCAGTAAATAGGGGCCCTCAATATACTAACGATTGTGCAATTAAGCAGGAATGCTGTTTCTTCACCTATACTAGCAAAATAATAGCAGCATGCTATAGCCTGAGAATATACTGGTGGTAAGGCAAAAAGTTTGTAGGGAAGATATTTCATAAATAGATATTTTAGTTTTTCACACATTTTTATTTAACTGTGTTGCATCATGATTAATTCCACCCTGTGGAATCAGCTGCCCTTGGGGCTGCGGATGGCTCCTGACCTTCAATCCTTCCGTCATGACCTGAAGACCAAGGGCCTTGGTGGTGCAGGCTGTTAATAGCCTAGCACTTAGTTTATTTATTTATTTATTCAACTTGTATGCCGCCCCCTCTCCGAAAGGACTTGGGGCGGCTCACAGCTAAAAATACAACAATAAATAAGTTAGCTAAAAACATATTAAACAATTACAAGCCGAATTAAAGTTAAAAACTCCAAAATTAAAACAATCAAACCCCCAGAGGGTCAGCACAGGCCGGACTGTACAAATAGCCAGGTCTTCAAATCGTGGCGGAAGGTGTGGAGATCGGGGGCCAGCCGGAGCTCTGGTGGAAGAAGATTCCATAAAGCGGGAGCCGCCACAGAGTAGTCCCTCCCCCGGGTTGTCGCCAAGCGACATTGAGTCATGGACGGCACCCCGAGGAGACCCCGTCTGTGGGCCCATACAGGGTGGTTGGTATTTGATGCTGGGAGGAGTCATTCTCGTAAATATCCTGGACCCATGCCATGTAGGACTTTGAATGTTAACACCAAAACAATTCCAGCTGCCTGTAATTACTGCAGGCTCAAATCCCACCAGGCTCAAGGTTGACTCAGCCGTCCATCCTCTCAGGGTAGGTAAACTGAGGACCCAAGATTGTTGGGGGCAATAAGCTGACTTTGTAAAAATGCCGCTTAGCAATAAGCAGGCATATACAATGGAAGGAAGGCTATTGCTGAGCACATTGGGTTGTATCCCAAAAATTGTAAGCCTCCCTGAGTCTCTGGAGAAGGGCGGGATATAAATATGAATTAAAAAAAAAGATGTGGCTCTTTCAACAGGCCGACCTGGACTGAGGTGGTTTTACTGGTTTTTATTGGCTTATTCACTGTTGTTGGTTTTAATTAGTATGTTTGGGATTTTTATTTAATTTCTTTTAAATTTTAAATTGTTGTTTGGTATGTATTTTTATTGTTGTGAGCCGCCCTGAGTCCTTCGGGAGATAGGGCGGCATATAAATCCCAATCAATCAATCAATCAGTCAATCAATCAATCAATAAAGAATTCTCAGTGTGTTGTTGGGTATAAAAGTTTTTCAAACCAGGTCCTTGGCATGTCCTAGGAAGCAATGCATATTTACTATTGTAACTGTTTACCTTTAATAAAGCTTGTGATATCCACAATAGGTTTCAGCTCATCTTTCTTGGAAATCTATCATGAATATTGGCCTCTGGAGTGATTTACATTTGCATTTGTATGAGGGGAAGCAGATAGCAAGTGATATGTGCCTCATGGTTAGTCAAAGATAAGATTATTAAAGGATAAGCAAAAGAAACACAGAACACAAAGGAAAGCCAATAATACAATATGAGGTGATATAGATTTATGCAGACTGGGGGAAAGCAGATTACATTTTTTCATCATTTCTTCTGCATGAAAACTACACTTAGCAGAGCTTTTGTGTGTGTGTGTGTGTGTGTGTGTGTGTATACACATATACATACAGAGAGAGAGAGAGAGAGAGTTTCAGATATTTTAGGTAATTCTGCTTTTTTAAAATATTGTTTTATTTTGTCTTCTGAGACTCTCTTTGTCGTATAATTTTCCATAATAATTTTGAATCACTTTCTTTTTGTTCTCATTTTGATGATAAAGATTTCCTTCCTCATCCATTAATTGTATCAATTTTTTCTTTCTCCTTTTTTAAATTGTATGCCAGCCATCTTCCTGGTTTATTTGCATTTTCAAAGAAATTTTGTTTAGTGTTTCTAATTTTTTATGCTAATTCTTCTTTATCAATTATATTATATAACTTGTGTTTTATTAATTCCATTTGACTTTTTAAGCTCTTTTTTGTGGTTCTTTTTTTAACTCTGTTTCTAATTTTTCTTCTAATGTCTTTTGATTTTGTTTCTTCCTCTTATTTTTCTTTCCAGTATAGGTTATGACTAAACCTCTAATATATGCCTTAGCTGTATTCCATACATTTTGTAGTGATGTCTCTTCTTTTCTATTCTCTTTGAAAAAAAAGTCTTGGCAGAGTTTTTGTGATATCAGAATATCTCATATCAATAAGAGTAGGACAGCAAAATGGGTTCTCTATTAAGACTCGGTTTTAAAAAGAGAGAGAATACCTTAAATCTTTTTAAAGTAACTTCAATATTTTATTTAAAGTCATAGCTTGATTGAGAGGGTTTTTTGAAAGAATATAGTCTGGTAATCTGCCAATTATTCAAGTAAATTTTGTTCTCCAAAAATTATTCTTATTTCATCTCAAATTAACATATTACATTAACATATACAACTAAGCTGAAGGACACTGACTCCTTTGTTTGTAGCAATGATTAATTCAACACAGAGATGGCTCTATAAAATGAAAAATAAAATAAATCTAAGCATTTAAAAAAACTAAAATGTTGGGTTTACTCGGGTAAATTAGCTTCCATAGAATGATTTTTGTTGTATTGCCATATGCCAGAAGAATCATGTATTAAATTTCTACAAAAAATGTTAATAATAACCAGAAGGACAATAATTAGGGCATGCAGATCTTTCAAAAGAGATGCTTCAAGATGGAGCAGTATCACAAGAATCTGGAATAAGACATTACAGATACAGATTAATAGAGTTGGAAGAGACTGTCCAACCTTCCACCCAAGCAGACTCTACACCATTTTTGACAGTCGAGTCTCTTCTTGAAAGCTTCCAGTGGTGAAGCTCCCACAACTTCTGAAGGCAAGCTTCTCCATTGATTGATTGCTCTCACTGTCAGAAAATTGGTCCTTATTTCCAGGTTGAATCTCTCAGTTCTGTTACCATCCATTATTCCTTATCTGTCCTTCAGGTGCTTTGGAAAATTACTTAGAAAGAGTGCTTCATATGTGCTACCATATGTTCTAAAGTACCTTTTATTTTTTATTTTTAAAAAAGACCTTAAGCCACTCTCATCTACTTTCAGTTAAAACAAAGCACATAGAAAGCTGAAATCAATCATCTTGTTGATTACCAAACTTCAAAACGAACTATAAGTCTAGTGCTTCACACTAAAATCCATTAGCGTGGGAAGAGTAGGAACAAGCCCAGAGATCTTACACAGCCACAAGCAGTCCAATTCTCCTTTGGATAGGCAGTAGTTTTATATAATGGAAAGAATGTGTAGAAAAGAAAGTAATCGTGAGGACACTGCTTGAAGGAACAAAAGAAATATAAATTGTATCTAAGAAATGGTAATAGAAAAAAAACCTAATACTTAAATCTGTTGATAGTTAATAGCCACTGATGTTCACTTTTTCATTGTGGAGGAAATTAAAAGATCAGGACTAAACAGTCACAGTCAGAAGATAAAAAGAATTCAACTGAGCCAGTAAGAAACTGATGAAAGGCCTAAAAATATCTGTCTTACAGGATGTATGATATGTAGCGTTTTCAAAATAAGAGAAAAATATGTACTTGATGTTGCCAAAAACTCAGTTATGAACCTTACCTATCTCACTTCAGTTTTACATTAATGCACTAGTATTATTGCTGCTAATCTTTAGTGTATTTTTGTTTTATTTTTCTAATACACGAACTACTTATTAGAGTGAATAGCATGGGTAGGTGATGAAGGTGCCTTTATTCAGAAAACTGTGTTTTTCCTAAATGTAAATAATGGGAATGCATGGACAAATATCCTATTCAATGGTACAACTAGATATATTGGCCTTCTTTATCTCTTTGTTTGCCTAATGCATTATGAAGCATATAACATTCTTGAGAATTACTTGTTATGTGATTATTTGTAGTCAGGTAAATAAAATAACTAACCTCAAATTATGTGCATAATATAAAACTCTTCAAATTTGAGAGGTAATACTAATGCATTGCTTACCTTTTAACTGAATTTCTCTTCTTCAATTAACTTACAGCTTTAAGGACCTCTCAGATCTAGTAATTTCATATTTCTACTTCTGGATGGGAGTTTGCAGAAAGTCCAATACATCATTGTTGCTACTTTGTCATGCTGTGGTTTGTGGCCAGTCTGTGTGATCTTCTTGCAGCAGCAAGCCAGGTAGTCCGCTGTATTTTTAACTTCTTTGTAGAAGAGGCTATTGCTGTCTGTTGTTGTCTTCTGGCTTTCCATGCTTTGTTGTTAAGGCTCTGTCTTGTGCAGCCATAATTAGGCCAAATCTATTTCTTCAACTTTCCTGCTCTTAGCCATTGTTAGGTCTTTTTGATATCTCCTTTGCCTGCTAGGCTTTTTTAATGTACTGACCATGTAATATTTTGCCTTACTATGACTCTGTTCATTTGGTCTTTCTTCTAGGTTGGTTTATTAAGTTTTCAGTAAGCTTTCACTGTGTATTAGCTTCAGTACATCTTCATAGTCTTTCAGACATTTTTCCAATGCCTTTTTTCTTTGTCAACTATCTGGTGTACTTACAACATTCCAGCCCACCTGTTTTCCTTGGCAAGTAGAGTCTGTCAGCATTGCTATGTGGATGAAGGACATGATTCACTGTCATTATTTTTTTGGTCTTTCTATCCAGAGCTTTTATTTCTGCTTGAGTCCAGTCCATGATTCAGTCTTGTTCACTAACTGATGTGGTCACATCTAACTTCCTTCTAGACTTCAGTGTGCTTGTTATTGTCAATTTCAAGAATGCCCAGGTATTTGTAGTGATCATCTTCATCCAGAAACCTAATATTATTTATACAGGGCATCTTGTTTTCTTCAGTTTTCCCCTATTAATAATAAGGGTGGCACATTTATTCAGTCAAAATTCCATTGCAATATTTTGGCTATATATAGAAATGCTTTTTCAGATGGTCTTTTTCATGCAAATTAAGATCATCTAGGTAAAGGAGGTAAGATATCCTGGCACATTTCATTTATTTGTTTGATAGCTGTTATGTATGTAGGTTTGAATGTCATTGGTTTAGTTTGAATTGTACTGACTTGTGATGCATCCCCTTTTGGAGTGGGGGTGGGGGTTGAACCACAGGCTTCCCAGTGGGAGAGAAGCCCCTATTGCATTTTACTCTCGCACTTTGACCAAAGCAGAGAGGAATTACAGCCAATTGGACAAGGAGGCATTGGCAATTGTTGCAGCTGTTAAGAAATTTCATGAATATCTGTATGGGAGAACATTTACCATTGTTACAGATCACAAACCTTTGTTAGGCATTGTGGCAGGAGATAAGCCTACACCTACTATCCTGTCACCAAGAATGCTGAGGTGGACTGAATTTCTTGCCGCTTATTCATACAAACTTATCCACAAGCCTGGCAAGGACATTGGACATGCTGATGCACTGAGTCGTTGCCCACTTCCTTGCCACAAGGAGGACTTTGAACCTGAAACACACACCTTTTTCCTAGAAACTGTTGCCAAGCTTCCAGTTCATGCTGCTGAAATTGCCAGAGAGACTGCCAAAGACACTGTGTTGGCTCCTGTTATAGGCTGGATTAAGAAAGGTTGGCCTCTTCAAGATCTACCTCACCTTGCCCAACCTTTTAAGTCCAGGCAAACTGAATTATCTGTATTAAGAGGATGTATTTTGTGGGGTAACAGGGTGGTTATTCCTGCAAAACTGCAAAGGGAGGTTTTGGAAATGCTACATGAGGGTCATCCTGGTATTGTAAGGATGAAGGGATTGGCCAGGAGTTATGTATGGTGGCCAGGTATTGACAAAATGGTTGAAAACTTGGTTGCATCTTGTCCCAACTGTCAGGTAGTCAGGCCTGCACCACCTCTCAACCCCAGGAATGGGAATGTCCTAGGGGCCCGTGGTCCAGGATTCACATTGATTTCGCTGGCCCTACCAGAGGGCACACCTTTCTTATTATAGTACATGCATATTCCAAATGGCTAGAGGTAATCCCCAAGGCATCCACCACAACTGATGCTGTCATCAAGCAGCTCAAAAAACTTTTTGTAACCCACGGGTTACCTGATGTTCTTGTCTCTGATAATGGCCCTCAATTTACATCCAACCTTTTTGAATCCTATTTAGCACAACAGGGTATCAGACATGCCCTTACTGCCCCTGGGCACCCTTCGGCTAATGGCCAGGCTGAACGCATGGTACGTTTTACCAAGGAGAAGCTTCAGCAACTGGGTCCTGGGGACATCACTGAGAAACTTGAAAAACTTCTTAGTGTTCAGCACATCACTCCTAACCCATCTAATAACTTGTACCCAGCAGAGTTGTTGATGGGTAGGAAACTTAGGTCTTCCCTTGACCGCCTTCATCCCACTTACGCACCCAACGCACTAGATTCCACTTCCAAAGTTCGCACATTCAGTGTGGGTGATTCTGTTTATGCTAAGAACCTTATGGGTGAACCTTTGTGGATTCCTGCTGAGATAACTCAGATCACAGGCCCTCATTCTTACAGGGTGCAAACAGAGGATGGACTCCTCTGGAGCAGGCACATTGATCAACTTAGATCCAGGTTCCCTCAGGAACATCGCACTTGTTCCTCTCTAGTTCCCTCACCTGATGTCAATTCTAGGGGAAGGGAGGAACAGGAGGAAAATCAGCAAGCAAGAATCAACCCCATGTGTAACGAGCCATTACGACAGGAACCATTCCAAAACCTGTCACAATGCCAAAATCCATCCTTAGAAGTGGAAGATTGTACATCACTACCTGACTTGGGTGCTGACATTAGGCTGGAGATGGGTTGGGAGGAGATACCAGATTCTAACAATCAAACAGGGTCTTCTTTCACAGGAAGTCCCAGTGCGGAAATGTCAGAAGAAACATTTCCTCTCTCACTGGGTGAGAATGTTAAAACTTCTGAACCACGAAGGTCTCAACGCATTACGTAAAAGCCCCACCTATTTAAAAGAATACATTAGATAGGTTGGGGTTTGGTATGGACTGAACCTAGTGGGGAAGGGTGTCATGTATGTAGGTTTGAATGTCATTGGTTTAGTTTGAATTGTTCTTGTAAAATGTCAAATAAGATTGGTTTAAATAGTGCGGGAAAACCTTGCACTCTGTTTGGCTGGCAACTACGGCTGCTGGCTATAAGAAGCAGCCGTAGCCCAGCCAAGTCGGGTCCATTCGAGCTGTAGTCACTTAATAAACTCTTCACTGAAGCTCTTCGCGTCTGACTCTTCATGCAAACTTAACAATATCCATGACTTCAGTAATCAGTACAATGGCAAAAAGGAGTGATGTTAGTGAGATTCTGAAAGATTCCTCTCTTGATGTTAACCTCTCCCAGTCTATTACCATTGACCACCAACTGTGTCTTCCATTGATCTTTGCAAAAAGCCTCTTATGTTTTCTACTGACTCCTGTTATTTCTAGGCACTTGAATATCCAGTCATGTGGCAGGGATTGAAATGCCTTCTTGTTATCAATCCAAACCACGTACAAGCTGGTCTTCCTTTTCTTGCAGTTTTCAGAAATGATCTTGTCAATTAGCAGCTGATCTTTTGTTTCCCTGATATTTGGGCAGTTTCCTTTCTGCTTAGATGACAAGAGCTTGTTTTTAAGTAGATGCTGTTGGACTGTATTAGCTACCACACCAGTTTGGCTCTGATTGAAGAAGCTTCTTGGATGAGAAGCGAAATGTCTTCAAAGAAGACTTTGCCTCTTGAAAAAGCACTTTCCGTTATTGGCTTGTTTTCCCTCAAGAATTCTCCAGAATAATGGAGAATTCTGAGGAAAAATAGTGACCAGGTATGAAATTGCATGTGATGTAGAGAGAGAAATGAACCATCAAAGCAAAGGTTTCAAGAACATTCATAGTTCCTAAAATAACTCCATTTTGAAGAGTCCTTGATTTCCCTTACATGAAATATACATACTTTCTTCAGAACTTTTAACTTTGTAAATTGTAAAGTGGTCTTACATATTTTATGAGACATTTGAATCACAGTTCCTAACTTCTTCCTTTTTTCAAAATGTCTGTAAGATTTCTCTAGCTAAATGTAAGCTGTCTTCTGATATTTTGGGGAATTGTCCTAGCCTTAACCTGCTCACTGTTAGAGAAATAAAATGGTTTCAGGAATTATTTATTAAAAAAACCTAATTGATGTCATTTCACTCAAGTAGACAGAAATCCTTTACTTAGATTCACAAGGATTTTAACTATGCAGCTTCTCATTAACGTTAAACATAGCTCTTGAAAACTATCACCTCAATTAACCCCTCTAGCTAGAATCAGTTGAAGATAATGTATACAAGGATTTAACATTCACTCTAGTATTGCAGACAAACTTTTCAAGCAACCTACATTTATATCTCCAAATTTATAACCAGTGAAATAGGTTGGTCTTGATGAAATAAAGCGGTGAAAATTGGTGATAATAAAAATAGCATAATTAAAATTGATAACTGATCCAATTACCTGAAATACTAACATTTCAGTATAAAATATAAGATAATTGCTTTCCAGGAAAAAAAATAAATTCAAAATTATTAAGGCTTGGTTTTTCTTTTGCAGAAAGAAGGGGAAATGGATGGTGTTGTTCTGTTAGGTAGCAAGTGTAGGAGCTGTTTTGAGATGGAAAGAATCCTCCATATTCTGGAACTAGTGAAGGATTTTTATCCTTCATAGCAGGGATGTTCAACCTTGGCAACTTTAAGACTTGTGGACTTCAACTCCCAGAATTCCTCAGCCAGCTTTGCTGAGTTGAAGTCCACAAGTCTTAAAGTTGCAAAGGTTGGAGACCTCTGTCTCATAGCAATTAAAATTTACTATGATGCATCCTGATATTCTACTAATGTGTTCTGATAAGACTGCAGTTTTTCAAAACAAACCCAGAAAATGAGTTGGTCTACATTTCAGCTGAAATAATCTAGAGAAGTTGTAGGGGACAACTAGGGCAAGGGTATCCTATGGGGCAGCCTGTTTGTGAAAGTTAATCTTCTCTCTTATCCTTGCCCTACAGAAAAAAAATAATCAAAATCATATATGAGCGGAAGCTTTAGATTGAGTGTATTCTGTTGTTCCCTCTAACAACTTAAATCTGCACATAAACTTTCAGCAGGAATATATAACAATGATCCATAAACACAATGTGGGTTTTAAACTTTATGTTAATTTATTGCTTTCACATAAAATCTAAACATTTACCCCACAAAATCTATGCTATTTTTGTACTATCAGCCATCAATATTATTGTCTTTTAATGAAGTTGTATTCTATAGCAAAGCAATAGCTTTGTATGTGTGTCAAATTCCACACAGCATTATACAAGTTCATCAATAGAAACCTCATCACCATGAATACAAAACTGGTACATCAGTCCTACATCATGGGGTATAAATGAAATTAAAATGTTTCACAAAATCTTTTACTGGATTTGGTAGAAACTTCAGTCAAAAGAAAAAAAACTGTGAAGCATGATATTGGGCCAAAAATATGGATTAGAAACATCATCACAGAAATGGTTTCAGTTGATTAAGTTGGCCATGTTTCCATGCTCAGCAGTTCAGTCCACTACTGAGGAAGAAAATGAGATGGTCTTCTATAAAATGCAAATGTTCATAGAAACTTGTAGAAAGAAGAAATATTAACATAATTATCAGAGTTCTCCATCCCTTTTTATGACTGCACTAATTATGTGATTGCAAGGTAATAAAAATATTGTTCCTATAGCAACTACAAAGTTTTAATTAGTGCAGTTGTACATTCTTTCAGGCTATTTAATTTGGGAATGAGAAGTTCTACCTTGCTTTTCTTATAATAGAAAGTGTATTTATTCAGAGATGATACAAAATATATGCTGTAGTAAAAGGTCTGTATTTGCCTGGACAAAATGCCAGAAATTCATCAGAAATAATTTCTGAATGCAACAAATAACACCCATTCAGTTCCTTGCAACATTGCAGAAATTGGGAAATGTATGTTTACCTTTTATGGCCCTGTGCCTGAGGTGAACTTCCAAGTAATTGTTCAATACAAAATTGAAGAAACTGGAAAAAATCGGCTTTAAAATGAATTATTCCCTTACATCTTTCCAGAAAGGAAAACCTGCTGTTTAAAACATTTCAAAATTAGACTTATCTTGTTCAGTAAACAATATTATGTCTATTTAAGTAGAAGAAAGTTACACTGAGAATCAGTTTGGTGTAGTAGTTAAGGCATCAAACCAGAAACCATAAAAAAAAATATGAGTTCTAGTTTCACAAAATCAGCTGGGTAACTTTGGGCAAATGACTTTTTCTCAATCTTAGGAAGGAAGCAAGGGCAAACTACTTGTTGAAAAACCTTGCCAAATACTGCAGGGACTTGTTCGGGCAAACTCTGAAAATTCATGACAATTGAATGGGGGGAAAAGTTATATTGATTTGAATGGAACCTATTCCTGAATGAAATTATCCCAATTAGCAGAAAATACTAAATTACAATTTATCTGATAGATTATAATTCAGTTTCTTCTTTGGTATTACTTACAAAATTCTGCGTGGGCAACAACTATAAAGCTGAGGATGCTTAAATAAATATTCTAATATTTTCAGTCTTATTTTTAAATTGAGGACTCAAAATCTAAATGACAAAGTGGAAATTTTCTTTAGTACCTCCTGTTTGATACCTTCCAGTTTTGTTGAAACGCAGTTCTGAGAAATCCTATCTCTAATAAGGTTTGTAAGTCTTGGTCAACCATTTTCACGTGCAATCTTACTAATTTAAATTATCATTTCATTTCCTTTAAAGATACTATTAGCCAAATGGAGAAAAATAGGAATACAATTTGTTTATCTGTTTGTTTTAAAGGAGGGGATCCAATCACAAATTCATTACATAGCATGTATGCATGTATTTAAGATCAGGAGTTTTAAAACTGTTTTGCCTTAAATTTAAAATAATCAAATTCCTGTTGTTGGTCAGTTGAAAAATCCAGACTGGAGTTAAAGTGGCCTCTTAAAATTACTATGTAACTGAGTGATCCTTTTATGCATTAAAATAGGATTGAATAAATGTATCATGAAATGAGGTCTGAGAAGGTGACATATAATAAATCAGTTTATTGGTTAAAAAAATCTTTGGCTATAAATTGAAATGAAGGTCTTTTGCACATAAAGTAAGGGTTCAACATCACACTGTTTATACAATGAACATATCCTTTTACTATGTGACTGTGAAGTTCAATTTAAAATGAAATTGTTCCATTTGATTTTTTTTAAAATTATTCTTTATAAGTTTTTGGCTTGTTTAGAGGTATGTGTGACCTTTTTAATGAACAATCTTCACCTAAATCTCCATTTTTAATAGAATGACAATGTAATTCCC
Source organism: Naja naja (assembly GCA_009733165.1). Classification (NCBI taxonomy): domain Eukaryota; kingdom Metazoa; phylum Chordata; class Lepidosauria; order Squamata; family Elapidae; genus Naja; species Naja naja. The sequence goes on along the minus strand of CM019151.1, from coordinate 81,712,446 downwards.
AGTGTTAACCCAGGTGTGTGAGTGTGCGTGTGTGTGTATAAAAGACAGTCCTATTCAGCTTCAAAAAGAAGCATGACAGCATCTATAAACTGAACTGACATTCCCTTTCTTCTAGAGTATGTGAAGGGGTTGTATTGTAATTCAGATTATATTAAAAGAAAAAACAGTGATTGGCAGGTGATGAATCATTTCCTGTGAAATAACGGAGACCTATTTTCATATTAAAGGCTAGAGGACAAAACATTTCATTGAATTTGGCAGCATATACCTCCTGATTTTAGCAATTAGGAAGTTATTTTACACATTAAAAGTCAGGATGAATTAGGAATTTATACATGTTAGATAAACAAATACTGGACAGATTTTGCATCTTTTTTTGGTTTGCATATTATATCTGGTATTAGTGATGCCAGATCTTAACTTCAAAAATCCAAACCCCTATTTGATGGCACCAAAAAGAAACAAAATGCCCAGAACTGGTACTCCAGATCTGAAACTAGCTAGCCTTGAATATTTTCCAGCCATACGACTGCTACTGCGTTTTCCTGAAAATAAGACCCAGTCTTATTTATTTTTGCCACCAAAAAAGGAACCAGGTCTTATTTTGGGGGGTGGGGTGTCTAATTACTGACTCACCTCACGGAGACATTACTGACAGCAGGAGCCCACTGCCAGTCCACTTTTTCTGTGGTCTTTTTCTGCTGCTTGAGCACATCGTCCCCAGCCTCCATTTCACCATCAGAGGCCTCAATTTGTTGCCAGAGGGTTTCTGGAAAGCCCTCTGCAGCCAATAACAGAGCTCCAGATTGATGGGATAGGTATATCTATCTATCTATCTATCTATCTATCTATCTATCTATCTATCTATTTATTGGATTTCTATGCCGCCCCATCTCCCAAAGGATTCAGGGCGGCATACAATAATAAAAACAGTACAAATGCTATACAATTAAAAAGAAATTAAATATGAAACCCAATAATCAGATTAAAACAATACCGTAATACATTAAAACCCCCATCCCCCTCCTCAGTCCAGGTTGGCCATGTTTTCAGGCCCCGACAGAAGGACCGGAGGTCGGGAGCCACCCAAAGCTCCAGGGGGAGCTGGTTCCATAGGGTGGGTGCTCCCACAGAGAAGGCCCTACCCCTAGAGGTCACCAGCCGACACTGTCTGGCCGACGGCACCCCAAGGAGGCCCTGCCTGTGAGAGCGCACGGGACGTTGGGAAGCAGTTACTGGCAGCAGTATATGTTTATTGAATCTATATTATATTATCTACTGAATATAAATGCTTTTAGGCTGCTTCAGACATTTTGACTCTTAAGCATAATAGTATAATTATGAAATTAATTGCTACCAAAGATAAAATAACAATAATGATATATAACGATTGCAATTACCGTAATTAAACAGATTGTGAAAAATCATCAGAATTTCATTATATATCCAGGTACATTTGACTACTAATGCCACAATCCCCAAATACTTGCTAGAAAAGCCATGTTCCCAGCTTTTTGAACTTTCCCAGAAAGCCTCGCAAGGGCTCTGATGTGATGAGTAAGTCATTTCACAGGTGCTTCTTCAGGAAATGCTCACAAAAGTACTTTTTGGGGTGGGATCAGGACAGAATTTCAGCAACTAATGTTACATAACAATACCAAGTTGTTACAGTTCATAGTTGATAATAGGCATTATGGAACAATGACCTTTCAGTGTGCACTCATTGCCATCTGCTGGCAAGATTTTGCAAATGACAAGAATGGTATTTATTTTGCCATTATACTACTTTCACAATAGCAATAGCACAGAGACTTATATACTGCTTCACAGTGCTTTACAGCCCTTTCTATGCAACTTACAGAGTCAGCATATTGACCCCAACAATTGGGGTCCTCGTTTTACCAACCTCGGAAGGATGGAAGGCTGAGTCAACCTTCAGCCTGGTGAGAATCGGAAAATAATTTTCTTCTCAATGTAATTTTATACTGAAAGGTAAGATGTTCACTAATTAGTTGATAATATACCAAGAATTCAGAGTCTGGGTGGATTGTTTTATGTTTGGGATAATATTTAGTTAGATGAATATGGCATTTGGTTTTAGAGTCATTCTTTTAAATAACTTTTTGGAAACATGTTTCTGATAACACTTTAAATCTTCTTCATTATGGCAGAAAATAAACAACAATGACAATATTGAAGAATTTAAAATATTTCTTTGGGATACATCATTCTTTAGTAAGAATAAAGATTTAACTCCAGTAGGATCAGTGTATTTAACATCTTAGTGCAGAATAGTTCGTTAGGGAAGGTTAGGGTTACATGACAATTGATCCAATACAAACACATTGAAACAGCATTAAGAATTCTGGACTATATAGCAAAAGCTCACATCCTGTTCAGTCCTCTTTTATGTCCTATGGGAGGGGCCAATCATCTCCGAGGTGTGGCCTTACTCCTAAGTCGATCTTGCAGAACACAATTGTTCTTGTGTTCTGGTAGCCCTGCACATGCACAGGCTGGGAACTGGTTCCAGACACTCCCCCGCCTCACTGCTGTCTGAGTCTGAAGTCAGCTGATGAGTGTCAGCCTGGCCTGGCCCCATCCCTGCCTCTGATGCAGATCCCTCATCCGAGTCTTCCTCAGCCTCCAGGACTGGCCCAGGTTCCTCCCCAACCTCCTCGCTACTGTCCGACTCAGCTGCCAGCTCCTCCAGCCACCAGTGGGCCACAACACAATTTTACAATTTTTCTTGCCATGTTCGTTAAGTGAATCTCTGCAGTTGTTAAATTACTAACACGATTGTTAAGTGAATCTGGCTTCCTCATTTGCTTTGCTTGTCAGAAGGTCACAAAAGGGACAGTGCAATCATCATAAATGTGAATCAGTTGCCAGGTGTATGAATTTGGATCACCTGACCATGGATGTGATGACCCGGAGTGTATCAGAAATATAACAAAAACCAAAATGTAAATAAAGGTCCTTTAATGCCTTCAACTTGGCTTCACTGTTTAATTGTTCACAGTTGAAGATTAAACTAATTTCAAAATAACATTCCAAACAAAACAAACACAGTTCAAATTCAAAGAGCAGATAACGAAGCAAAAAACAAAAACAAACCCCACTGAAGAAAGTTCCACGACAGACCAAGATAAATAATTACCAACTTCAGGAAGATAACCAGGTACAGTCCGTTGGAAGAACATCAACCAAGATAAACCTTCTCTAGGAATAAAACACTAATTTGTCTCCAGCGTTTGTTAGCACGCAGGTCCAGACTCTTATGCAGATCTCACACCTGCAACCCATGAAGAGGATCATGGCCCTCTTCTCCCAAGTAGACCACTCCCTGTTGGTTGTTCCTCCTCTCCCTCAGAGTCAGTCTCCACCAGGGGCATGACAATGGAAATGGTCGTAAGTGTGAAAAAATTATTTATTTATTTATTTGATTTGTCAACCACTTACAAGATAATAGGTATAAGTATAAACATGAGTAAGAATACAGGAAATAGGTACCAAAAAATGGGGACGATAGGACAGGGACGGTAGGCACGATGGTGCACTTGTGCATGCCCCTTACAGACCTCTTAGGAATGGGGTGAGGTCAATAGTGGATAGTTTGAGGTTAAAGGAGTGGGGGTTAAAATGGTCATAACTCACTTTCTTCAGTGCTACTGTAACTTTAAATGGTCACTAAGTGAACTATGTAAGTCGAGGACCTTTAATTTGGCTCTTTTTCCTATTTTAATATAGCAGATATTTATTTTATTGGATAAATGTGTTTACTATAATAAGACAGGCTTTTCCAAATTCTAGCATTCTGTGCTGCCATCATGTGGAATTTTGTGAATCAACAGAGTCAATCTATGGACTGATATATAACCTGCTGATACTTGGTTACAACTGCTAGGAATTGTAATAGTGCAGGTAGGAGAAATGGGTTGCAGAAATTGCTGTGAGATGTATTTATGTGCAGATGATATGTTTTTTTTTTCTTCCATACATACACAACACAAGCACAGACAGCTAGAAATAGGTAAATTCCAGCACATTTAAATTTACAAGCTCCCTATGCTTTAATGTAAGCATGCGTAAGTGTGTGGGGACTCTTGAAAAAATAGTCCACTCATCTACACATTTGGCATGTATTCTTAAAAATGGACAAATCTGGAAAGGAAGAACAAAGGAGAAAATAAATAGATAACAAGCACCAGAAAAAGTTGATGAAAAATACGAGCCAGTAGTGTGCAGCAGCTGACAAAAAAAGCCCACACAATTCTAGGCTGCATAAACAGAGGGAGAGAATCAAGATCACGTAAAGTGTTAATATACCACTTTATAAGGCCACACTTGGAATACTGCATTCAGTTTTGGTCGCTATGATGTAAAAAAGATGTTGAGACTCTAGAAAGAGTACAGAGAAGAGCAACAAAGATGATTAGGGGACTGGAGGCTAAAACATAAGAAGAACAGTTGCAGGAACTGTGTCTACTCTAATGAAAAGAAGGACCAGAGGAGACATGATAGCAGTGTTCCAATATCTTTTGCTGCCACAAAGAAGAGGGAGTGAAGCTATTCTCCAAAGCACCTGAGGGCAGGACAAGAAGCAATGGGTGGAAACTAATCAGGGAGAGAAGCAACTTAGAACTAAGGAGAAAGTTCCTGACAGTTAGAACAATTAATCAGTGGAACAACTTGCCTCCAGAGGTTGTGAATGCTCCAACACTGGAGGCTTTCAAGTAGATGTTGGATAACCATTTTCCTGAAGTGGTGTAGGGTTTCCCACCTAAGCAGGGGATTGGACTAGAAAACCTCCCAGGTCCCTTCCAACTCTGATATTCTATTCTATTCTATTCTATTCTATTCTATTCTATTCTATTCTATTCTATTCTATTCTATTCTATTCTAGTTGGGAAAAGCTTTCCTTCATGTTGCAGGAGAAAAGCCACTTTAGTCTTTGGTAGCCTAAGAGCAGAAGAAATCTGATAAGCCTTGGTGGTGCAGGCTGTTAAACACCTAGCACTTAGTTCCAGCTGCCTGCAATTAGTGCAGGCTCGAATCCCACCAGGCTCAAGGTTGACTCAGCCTTCTATCCTCTCGGGGTAGGTAAATTGAGGACCCAAGATTGTTGGGGGCAATAAGCTGACTTTGTAAAAATGCCGCTTGGGGGGGCCAAAAGCCCTAGTAATAAGCAGAGATATACAAGAGAATGAAGGCTATTGCTGAGCACATTGGATTGTGCTCCAAAGATTGTAAGCTGCCCTGAGTCTCCTGAGAAGCATAATGTGAATTTTAAAAAAAATTGCTATTCAGTCTAAGAAAGTATTAGCTATGGTTTCTGCCTGGAGTTATTTATAAAAATAATAAAGGCAGGACAAAAACAAATAAAAATAAAAAATAAATGAAAAAACATAAGAAAATGGAAATCAGTTCCCTATTTGCCAGCTCACTAAAAAAATAACAGATGAAGAAAATTAATTAAAAGGACATTTTAAAAAAATCATTATTTACTACTGTTGATATCAGCAACACTGGAATTTCAGAATACATTATATATTTTTTTTAAAAAAATTGTCCATTCTCTCTTTGGTGAAACAGATTTGTAAAAGGGGGCTAGGAGAAGGAAAGAAAAAAGCTGTTTGATGAAAACTTGAGCAATAACAGTATTGAAGTGAGGAGACTGAAGCTAATTACTATAACTTGGTGACTTCCAAAATGGAACAATTCATTTCTATCTCATCTCACCCATTCTATCTTTTTCTTTAATCATAAACATAAACAAGAATAGGTTAAGAGACAATGGAAATAGCTATTAGATTCATACTCTGTGGGGTAATGGGGTATAGAACCATCAGATATGCAGTCCAAAAATGTATGTTTATAGCTGATGTAAAAGGCAGCAATAAGTGTATTAAAAGAAAAATGACATTAGAAGTAGCAAAAGGAAAAAATAGCCAGAATGAGAAAATGAAATATTTTCAGTTAATTGCACATTGTCTTCTCCCCTATATAAATAAAAATAATGATTTACAAAATCATAAATAAATGAAAAAAACCACTAAAAATTTAAAATACTAAATCTTGACTAATCAATATATAAGAAAACATAGTACAAAGTAGTAGAGCTTCATGAACAAGCAGAATACAGAAATAACGTAAACAAATCGGTTAGAGTACAGTGATGCAGGCTAACTTTGCCCACTGCCAGGAGATTGATCCTGACTGGCTCAAGGTTGACTCAGCCTTCCATACTTCCATGGTTGGTAAAATGAGGACCCAGATTGTTGGGGCCAATAGAGTGGTATTAATACCTCATGTGATCTTGATTGAATCCCTCTGTTAATGCAATTTAGGATTGCATTGGCTGTTTTGGTGGCTGTTGCAAATTGTGGCTCATATTTAAGACACCAAGAACCATCTCACAGTTACTGCTATTAAGCCAGGTTTCATCCAATCTAATTCTAATTAATTAAATTAATTAGATTGATTAAATCTAATTAATCCAAACCTAATTCTGGCATTAGGGTCAAATACCAACCGCCCTGTGTGAGCGCACAGATGGGGGCTCCTCGGGGTGCCGTCGGCAACTCAATGTCGTTTGGCGGTGACCCGGAGGAGGGCCTACTCTGTGGCGGCTCCCACTTTGTGGAATCAGCTTCCGCCAGAGCTCCGGCTGGCCCCCAATCTTTGCTCCTTCCGCCACGATCTAAAGACCTGGCTATTTACGCAGTCCAGGTTGTGCTGACCTCCTGGGGGCGGGGGCTGATGGTTGTTTTAGTTTCTGGGGTTTTAAACTTGTACATTTGGCTTGTTTTGTTTAATATGGTTTTAAGTAATTATTTATTGTTGGGTTTTTAGTTATGAGCCGCCCTGAGTCCTTTTGGAGAGGGGGCGGCATACAAGTCAAATAAATAAATAAATAAATAAATAATAAATATTCTCAAACATGTTGAACCATAGCAATAAACACATACAGGTGAAACTCAAAAAATTAGAATATCATTCATTTATTTCAGTAATACAACCTAAAAGGTGAAACTAATATATGAGGTAGACTCATTACATGCAAAGCAAGATAGTTCAAGCTGTGATTTGCCATAATTGTGATGATTATGGCTTACAGCTCATGAAAACCCCAAATCCACAATCTCAGAAAATTAGAATATTACATGCAATGAATAAAACAAGGATTGTACATAAAACAATACTGGACCTCTGAAAAGTATAAGCATGCATATGTACTCAGTACTGGGTTTGGGCCCCTTTTTCAGCAATTACTGCCTCAATGCGGCGTGGCATGGAAGCTCTCAGCCTGTGGCACTGCTGAGGTGTTACGGAAGGCCAGGATGCTTCAATAGCAGCCCTTAGCTCTTCTGCATTGTTCGGTCTCATGTCTCTCATCTTTCTCTTGGCAATGCCCCATAGATTCTCTATGGGGTTCCAGTCAGGCGAATTTGCTGGCCAATCAAGCACAGTAATCCCATGGTCATTGGTGCTTTTGGCAGTGTGAGCAGGTGCCAAGTCCTGCTGGAAAATGAAGTCAGCATCCCCATAAAGCTTGTCTGCGGAAGGAAGCATGAAGTGCTCCAAAATCTCCTGGTAGACGGCTGCGTTGACCCTGGACTTAATGAAGCACAGTGGACCAACACCAGCAGATGACATGGCTCCCCAAATCAACACAGGCTGTGGAAACTTCACACTGGACTTCAAGCATCTTGCAGTGTGTGCCTCTCCATTCTTCCTCCAGACTCTGGGTCCTTGGTTTCCAAATGAGATGCAAAATTGCTCTCACCAGAAAAGAGGACTTTGGACCACTGAGCAACAGACCAGGTCTATTTTTCTTTAGCCCAGGTAAGATGCTTCTGATGCTGTTTGTTGTTCAGGAGCGGCTTGACAAGAGGAATACGACATTTGAAGCCCATGTCTAGGATCCATCTGTGTGTGGTGGCTCTTGATGCACTGACTCCAGCCTCAGTCCACTCCTTGTGAAAGTCCCCAACACTTTTGAATGGCCTTTTCCTGACAATCCTCTCCAGGCTGTGGTCATCCCTGTTGCTTGTGCACATTTTTCTTCCACATTTTTCCCTTCCACATAACTTTCTATTAATGCGCTTTGATACAGCACTTTGGGAACATCCAACTTCTTTTGCAATTACCTTTTGAGGCTTTCCCTCCTTATGGAGGGTGTCAATGATGGTTTTCTGCACAACTGTCAGGTCAGCAGTCTTTCCCATGATTGTGATTCCTACTGAACCAGACTGAGAGACCATTTAAAGGCTCAGGAACCCTTTGCAGGTGTTATGGCTTAATAAGCTGATTAGAGTGGGACACTCTGAGCCTAGAATATTGCACTTTTTCACAATATTCTAATTTTCTGAGATTGCGAATTTGGGGTTTTCATGAGCTGTAAGCCATAATCACCACAGAAAGCACAGCAATGTCAGCCCTTTGAAGTGTATCAGATCAGGAAAGATACTTCACAGGAAGCCTAGAAATATATATTTATCAAGATATGCTACTCTGACAGAATCTTGCCAATCTAATTGTGCTGTTCCTGCCATCCCTCCATTCAGTCAGGGAGGAATTATCTTGAGTCTCTTTTTAATATTATCTCCTTTCCTGGGACTTAAAGACTGTTCTGTTCTTGTAAGTTTATATTAACTGTTTTGGAATATTTGTTTCCAAGTTGGAAAAAAATATCCTCAAGAACAATAATTCAAGAACAATAATAGATTTAGATGGCATGTGCCTATATAGCCACCTGTGTGTGTTTGGGTTTAATGATTCAGAATGTTCAAAAATGCCTATTCAGATAATTAGCAGTCAATTTGTCTAGGAGCAAGAATTTGCATCCTATCTTGAACTCTGCTCAGGCTGATAACTGTAGAGACACTACTTACTTCTTTGTTATGACTGGACAAAATCTGGTGTCTAACAAAATAAACAGAGACTCATGCAGGATGTTTTAGAATTAATTTATAATAATTTAATCATCAGAATAAGAACTGTTCTCAAGCATCAAGGTCTTAATAAGTTAAAGAGCATATTATTTCTTATTGTCATTAAGTGTTGACTTGAAGAGTTTCTGATTCTTTTTGCACTTGAAGTGCCTATTTGACAGAACATGAACTTTGAAGATGAGCACAAAGAGAGAGCTACATCCTAGAGGTCTTAGATTGTTGATCTTTATGCATTTTGAATAACGATGAAAGTGAAGAGTGTATTTATTATGCCTACTTCATTACAAATCAGAAAAAAAATAAAGAATACCTTCTTTTCTTTCTTATTCCTCTAGGCTGGCAATCTCATTTCTTCTAGTCCAATCCAATGCATGAATGGGAGATCCTATCATTCCAGGCAAGTGGCTGACCAGTCTTCTCTTAAAAGTCTCCAATGATGAAGCACCCATAACTCCTGAAGACAAGCTGTTCCACTGGTTAATTGTTCTACCTATTAGGAAATTTCTCCTTAGCTCTTGATTGCTTCTCTCCACTGTTTCTTGTTCTGCCTTCTGGTGCTTTGGAAAATAGTTTAATACAGTGTTGGGATTCTATTTTTTTTTACTACAGGTTCTGTGGGCATGGCAGGGAAAGGGTACTGTAAAATATCCATTCCCACCCCACTCCTGGGGGAAGGTTACTGCAAAATCCCATTCCCTCCCCAACCCACTAACCTGCTTTCCAGTTCCGCTCTTCTGTGCAGGGCAACAAAAGAAGACCCAGCCAATCAGCTGGGACTCGGGAGGCAGAGAATAAATGGGGGCGGGGCCAGTCAGAGGTGGTATTCTGAACTACTCCAAATTTCTGCTACCAGTTCTCCGAACTACTCCAAATTTCTGCTACCAGTTCTCCAAACTACTCAAAATTTCCATTACCGGTTCTCCAGAACTGGTATGAACCTGCTGATTACCACCTCTGGTAAAATATAATGGCAGCTTTATTTCAGCTCACATGGAGGCTGTAAAACAAGCCATGCTACTTTAATGAAATACAGAGGACTTCCTGATCTGTGAAATAAATACATGTTTATGACCTGGATATACAAGAAGATACAAGCCCTGCTACTGTTTCTGGGCTAATTTACCCAAGTCAGCTTTAAAACATCAGAATTGGATTGCCTGCTAGATATTTACGCAGATTATTTACTGTCAGAATTCTTAACAGTGACCATCTCCATAAATACAATTTTAAAATGTAAGCTTTAGAATCAGATAAGATGTTTTCAGGCATTTGTTAACTAACCCCTGTGGTTTTAGGTGCGTGCTAAGACTGAAAACTTTTTCATTCTAATTTGAAAATTTGTTTGAAGTTATTATATGCCATGATCAAGATGTTAAATATAGTTGAATGCTATGAAAAAAATATTTCTCTGCTAAAAAAGTTAGTGTAGAAAGTATTGGTTGTAAGTTACAGAGAGTCTTTGAATGAGTGACATAATATTTGGTAAAGTAAATATATTGTAGATGAAAGCTACCTCAGGAAAGTTGTCCTTATTTTTAATTCATTTTGGATTTGGTTTGAATTTAAAAATAAACCAATTTTATACTGTAGTCAAGCACTCTTGTGTGTTTTTGTTGTTGTTGTTGCCTTCTGGGCCTCAGGAAAGCCTCCTGGAGACCATTTTTGCTCCCAGAAATCTTCCCTGAGGCCCAGGAAGCCAAAAAATGGAGCGTGTAAGGGGCATGCAGCATCCCCCAGCACACCATTTTATTGGCTCCTGGCCCTCAGAGAAGCCTCCTGGGCAAAGCAATAAGACAGCAAGGGAGATCCCAGAACAGCTGATCGTTGGAACAGTTGATTGTCGGGAGGAAAAAAAGAAATACCTTAAGGAGTGACTGGGCAAGGGAGAATGCAGCCAGCGATGCACGATAAGGACTGACTGGATGGGGAGGGGAGGGGCAGGTGGGGAGGAGCGGGGCCAGCCAGGGGCACGATTTGCCAGTTCTTTGAAATGCGCAGAATCGTAAGGTCTGAACTGGTAGAATCCCACTCCTGACTGTAGTGTCTTATATTGTTTATCATGGATCAATTCTGATCCATGATAAACAATATAAATATAAATTGTTTATCATTTTTTAAAAAATTACATTTACATTTATATGCCGCCCTTCTCTGGAGACTCAGAGTGGCTTACAATCTTTAGAGTACAATCCAATGTGCTCAGCAATAGCCTTCATTCTATTGTATATGCCTGCTTATTACTAGGGCTTTTTTTTTTGGCACCCTTCAAGCGGCATTTTTACAAAGTCAGCTTATTGCCCCCAACAATCTTGGGTCCTCAATTTACCTACCCCGGGAGGATGGAAGGCTGAGTCAACCTTGAGCCCGGTGGGATTTGAGCCTGCACTAATTGCAGGCAGCTGGAACTAAGTGCTAGGTGTTTAACAGCCTGCACCACCAAGGCTGTGAGGGTTTTGAGGTGTGTGCAGTGTAGGCTGCCATTACTGTGAACATATCTTACTCATTTTATACCAAAAGGCAATATACTAACAAAAGTAGCAGTCATTATGCTTTAGAATCTGCTGGGGATTTTATGCTAAAGCCAGTTCTGTGTTCATTTAAACCACTTGGATTATGTCAATACACCATGAAGGAAGACCATAAAGAACATTTAAACATTTGTTTTCAATTTAAAAGCAAATAGTTTCGGAGAAAACGTCATCAGATTTTTAAAAGAATGGGAACACCCAGTTACTATTACTAAAAGTAATATATAGCTTTGAATTATTGGATCCATGGACATTGGTCAGATTTTTTTCAGAATATACAGTATATATGGTAACCAGTGGATTAAAATATATTAAAGCTTGACAGAATCAAAACTTTTACATTTCTTTAGATAAAAGTTCAACAACGTTAATGTTTCTATGAAGAACTAAAATGAAAGGAATCATTACACAGAACACTATTACTAGAAAACTATCCATATAACGTAGAATAATAGAATTGGAAGTGACTTTAGAGCAGATGACCCTATACTATTTCAGATAAATGATTGCCCCGTCTTTTTTTGAAAGCCTCCAGTGATGGAGCACTGACAACTTCTGAAGGCAATCTATTCCATTGATTAATTGTTCTGTCAGGAAATTTTTCCTTCGTTTTAGGTTGCTTCTCTTCTTGGTTAGATTCCATCCATTGTTTCTTGTCTTGCTTTTTGGTGCTTTGAAAATAGTTTGATCCTGTTTTCTTTGTAGAAGCCCCTCAAATATTGAAACATTGCTATTATGACTCCTTTACTCCTTCTTTTCATTAGACTAGACATACCCAATTCCTGTAATTGCTCTTCATATGTTTTATCCTCCAGCCCCCTATTCATTGTTGTTGCTCTTCTCTTTCCAGTGTCTCAACATATTTTTTATATTGTGGTGACCGGAACTGGGTGTTGTATTCCAAATATGGTCTTACTAAGGCTTTGTAAAGCAATACGAGAACTTCACGTGATCTTGATTCTATTCCTCTCTTAATGCAGTTGGCTTTTTTGGCTGCTACATACCTCTTCAAAGAAAATGGTTGGTTAAACATATGTTTTTTTATTATATTTTTAAAAATCAACTTTATTTACAAGAATTAAAAACATACACATTCAAAAATACAAAAACATTAATGTGTAAATGACACAATACTCTTTACATTTGATATCGAATTTGATAAGTCCTAATAGTCCGTACTAACTAATACTTGATATGTTTTTTATTATATTGGAGGGTATCTAATCTGATTAAGCTCACATCTGAATTATATTAATTCTATCATGTTTATAATTCATAATAATAGCTAGGCATATTTATAAATATGGGATAATAGCAGCCAACAGAGGCCAATCAATCTATGCAACTAACTGAAAACAAATGTAATAAAACTATCTAAATCCAATGTTCTTATGTTCTCTTTAAAACGTATTTAATTTAAGAATCTCAATCCAGGAGAGAAAAAATCATTCTTAGTCAATTCTATTCATTTGTATTCAAAAGTAATCTCCTTCAGTTGATTTTTTAAAATTCTTAGACATATTCTCTTTTGGTCACAAAAAACCAGAAGTGTTTGTCTTAATAATTTTTATGTTTAATTCATCACATTGCTAAACTGGCAAGACCAGAGGTGGTATTTAGCAGGTTCTGACCGGTACTGGAGAACCGGTAGTGGAAATATTGAGTAGTTTGGAGAAATACCACCTCTAACTGGCCCCACCTGCATCTATTCTCCGCCTCCCGACTCCCAGCTGATTGGCTGGGTCTTCTTTGGTTGCCCTGCACAGGAGAACGGAGCTGGAAAGCAGGTTAGTGGGGTGGGGAGGTAATGGGAATGGGAAAGCAGGTTAGTGGGGTGGGGTGGGGATTTTGCAGTAACCTTCCCCCTGGAGTGGGGTGGGAATGGAGATCTTACAATATCCTTCCCCTGCCATGCCCATCAAGCCACGCCCACAGAAGCGGTAGTAGAAAAATTTGAATCCCACCACTAGGCAAGACCTAATACTGCCCCCTTTATTTCTAGGCATAAACGTTCCAAAACAATAATGGATTGAAATGAGGGGAACTTTGTGCCCTCTGAACTTTGTTTCAAGCACTGATAATGTTATCCAGTTTGGGTAATGAAATGTCTGCAAGAAAACAACCAAGCACAGAGCGCACCAATGAACCTTCAGATCATTTGTTGTGTTTTAATAAAGGTGATAATTTACTAAAATGGGTTATAATTGTGGCTATGGAGGGGGTCATTTCTTCTTTTCCTTTATTATATTTCCCCCTTATTTTTTATTTATTTTTTTCTGTACTATTTTTCTTTCTATTCCTTTTAATTTGTGTTAGTTCCTATCTTTTTAATTGTAATGCTCAATAAAATTACTATTAAAAGGGTGTCTTAAGGCTACCCATGTATATATACATATGTTTACATTTTATTAGTTTATATTTAAATTAATAACTAAAATACCCATTTCTGGGCTTTATTCCAATAAAAGGACTAGTTTTCTTTCTTTGTGTTTCCACTAGATGGCAATATAAACCTTTTGAGCTTAGCTTGACTTGGAAACAAAGGCAGTTTGATTTAATTTTAGCAACTCCTCTGGCAACCTGCTTGTTGAGCAATGCAAAAAAAAAAGAAGCTAAATTTCAGCTTGGTAATTTAATCTTAAATAAATAACATCCACCCTGTTGCTGTGTAAAGGATCAAATTGGGACAACATGGTAATGATTTCAAACAGTAAAATCAGATCAAAATAACATTACATAGATATTTCTAAATAAACACCATTAAGAATGCATTCCTTAGTTGTTCTTCTCCTCAACCAAGTATGTTTCTTAAAAAAAACTTTCTGGCCCCTTATCTATATTGCAATAGAATGGGATGTTTCATGGGAAATTATTGGTGAAACAATACTTTTCACATACTGTCATGTTTCTTGGCACAGCAAAAATAGTGTGATAAAGAATTTAGGAGGCGACAGAAAAAATAATAACGTGCTTTTACACCTTTGTGCTCCAAACTTGCTATTGAAAAAGTTCCTCATAGCTGTTAAAAAGCAATTTCCAAAAGTGATTAGGAAATGAGACCAAGCAAACTTTATGTCCTTATAGGCTTTATTACAGCTGTGGGTTGGTTGAAACCTATCAAGTTCCAACCAACCAACCAATTCATGAACGGACTGTAAAACTTGACTTCCTGCAGCCTACTCACAAGAAGCAGGTGTCCAGAGTACATGTTGGCAATCTCATGATCTCTCTTTTATTCTGGTGAGATTTTGTGGACCAGAATTCAGTGTCAATCTTCTCTGCAAAGCTTTGCCACTCCTTCAGTTTGCCATAAATCCTCATTGAAAGCCCAGAATACAAGGTTTTCCACGTAGAGTGTTTATATTATAATATGAGACTAAAGTTCAATTGCTTTGTAATTTTGAACAATACACAAGGTTCTTATAGCCATGTTGAAGCAGAAAATGGGATAAAACACCTAAATACCTTACATATGTACCTTTGTTTTTCTTTCAAAAGAATGTGCACTTGTCTATGATAATTAATGTTGAGAGAAGTCTCATGTAGTTTACATTAAACTACTACCTTAGGGAACAAACACATTTGGAACACAGAAGGATATTCAAAGCCTTGGTCATAAATTTGGTCTGAATTAATGCTCTCAGGACTTCAAATAAGCTGAATGTGCACTCTAAAACATTATATTTAATATTTGCCTTGAAGAATTTTATAGCAGATGGAATAAAATAATTGCCTCTACAGCTGCCAAATTGAGCTATTACATTAGAATTATTTGTGCACACATGGTATCCTTTACTTGGTTTTCCCATGTTAAGAAGGATTAAAAAGCATCTTCTACCTTATTTACCCACTCAATAATACTTATCTTTCCATTATGCATGCAACTGCTATGCTTTTTGGTGATATCTACCACTTCAGTCTTGGCATAATTTATGACTACCTTTTCATTGGTACAATAAGCTGTAATACTTGCTGATTCCACCTTAAGTGTACTAGGGATTTAAAGATAGGATAGCTGAATAGTCAATATATAATGGGATAGCTGTACAATTATTAGAATATGCAAGTCTTTTATTGTTGTAAAGGTTCATGTGAAAATTAATTTAAGATTAATTAATTGATGACAAACATATAATTCTGTCTGACTTTTGTTTGGTCTGCTATGGCACCAGAGAAGTAATTAGAAGAAATACACCTGGCCGCTATGTAACCATTTTATTGTAGCACAATGATTAATCATTGTAAATTATACCATTTCTATTATAGAAGGTACTAATGAAATTCATAGTCAGGCTATTAGTATAGAATCAATATAGCTTTCAAATCAATGAGGGTGGTGGCATAAAGCCATCTTGAAAACAGTTTGATAGTTTTTTTGGATTTTGTAGATCTAAAGAATCCTGGTGGTGCAGTGCTTAAAGTGCAGTATTGCAGGCTAACTCTACCCACAGTCTGTAGTTTAATCCTGATGTGCTCAAGGTTGATTTACCCTTTATCCTTTTGCAGTTGGTAAAATGAAGACCCAAATTGTTGGGGACAATATGCTGACACTGTAAATTGCCCAGTGAAGCACTATAGAGTGGTATATAAGTCTGAATGCTATTGCTATTCAATAGTTGTAATGGGATGTGGGAGTGACCTTGGGGGACAAGGGGAAGAGAAGCTGCCTAAAAAAACAATAAGACAAGAAATGATGAATTAACAGTCAGAGGAAGAAACTTAGGAAAGATCCGCTCTAACTGATCACATGATTAAAAGTGATGGCAGGAAGCTTGTACATTCAAACTTAAATGATAATGTTTGTTTATTTATTTATTTATTTATTTATTTATTTATTTATTTATTAATTACTTGGACTTGTATGCCGCCCCCTCTCCGAGGACTCGGGGCGGCTCACAACTAAAAACCAACAATGAACAATAAATTACTTTAAAAAATATTAAACAATCACAAGCCCAATTACGCTAAAACCCCAATATACATTGTAAAATTTAAAATTTCAAAAAAAAAACCAGGAGGTCAGAACAGCCTGGCCTGTTCGAATAACCAAGTTTTCAGGTTGTGACAGAAGGTGCGAAGGTCAGGGGCCAAATGGAGCCCCAGGGGTAGTTGATTCCATAAGGCAGGAACCGCCACAGAGTAGGCCCATCCCCGGGGCACCGCCAGCCAGCACTGGCTCGCTGACGGCACCCTGAGAAGCCCCTGTCTGTGTGCTCGTACAGGGCAGTTGGCACTTGATATCGGCAGGAGACGCTCCCGTAAATATCCCAGACCCATGCCTTGTAGGACTTTGAATGTTAATACTAAAACCTTGAATCTGTTAATGTACCCTTACAATAAAATAGAATTAGTTTACCTAGTTCTGTTTCCTGTCTGGTTTACCTGACAGAGCTGAAATCAATCTTTCAAATTTACCATTCTTTAGTTGCACAGTGAGCTTAAGGTTTTTTTTAGAAATACACACATGAGACTATTACCATATGAGAGAAATATTTAGCCCTAGAGAGCCAAGTGCTTGGATGACATGTAGTCACCATAATAGAGATTGAGCATGTCCAGCCATGTCTCCACTATGATAAACTTCTCTGCTTCAGAAGGTTCTTTAGTTCTAAGACAATATTCCATGAAGGTTAAGGGCTATTTCAGAAGGTTTTACAATTAATTTCACCTTTACTCAGGGGTGGGATTCAAATTTCTTAACAACCGGTTCTGTGGGTGTGGCCTAATTTGTGGGTGTGGCTTGGTGGTCATGTGACTGGGTGGGCATGGCTTGTATGTAAATATTATAAATATTTATGTAAATATTGATTTTTTTAATGAAAAAGAGCAGCTTTTACCCAAAAGCAGGCAAAGCAGGCAGACAGATTGAGTTTATTTATATTTATTTATTTGATGGGATTTATATGCCACCCTCTCTCCCGAAGGACTCAGTGAGTTGCTCACAGAATCACAAATTCGCTTAGAGATCTATCTATTTCTAATCGGCTACCTGAGTCTGTCACATAAAATTTGCTTGCAAGCAATCTCATAAAATTTGTTCGCAAGCAAACTCACAAAATTAACTCACAACACACCATGTATGTAAATATTGAATTTTTTATAAAAAAAAGAGCAGCTTTTACCCAAAAGCAGGTAAAGCAGGCAGGCAGATTGAGTCACAGAATTACAGATTCACTTAGAGATCGATCTATCTCTAATTGGCTACCTGAGTCTGCCCTGAAAAATAGAAACTTTAGTCCTAAGGAAGATTCGGCTCTGCTTTTAGATTAGCTAGAAAGCAAGAAAGCCAAGGATTTCTTGCTTTCTAGCTAATCTAAATCTCCTGACGGAGCAGAACAGCTGATGGTCGGGGGAAAAAAGGAAAAATGGCAGCTTACCAAATCAGGCAAGTTGGATGGTTCGCATGCCAGGTAAGGAGTGAGTGGGCGGGGAGGGGCAGGGCCAACCAGTGGAGTGATTTTCCGGTTGTCCGAACTGGAGACAATCGTGTGTGAAGCGTTTGCAAGAAAATCCTCTTGTTTCCTGCTTTTTCAACCTCAGATGTGCCTCTCAAAGCAGCTGAGGAGGGAAAAGCAGGGAATAAACGACAGCCTAGAGCCCAGGCAGGTGGGTGGGCCAAACACCGAACTGGTTTGGTATCAGCTGCTCTTCGCAGCTACAGGTTCTATAGAACCGGGCCGAACCAGTAGCATCTCACCCCTGCTTTTACACCTATGCGGTTACATCTGAATCAGAAACTAGATTTAAATTTGGTTCTATTATCCCTATTTGATATTTCACCTTCTATATATTCTTGGTTGTTCATTAATAGGAGTGCAATACTGAATTAGTGTCAGAGGTTAGTCCTGTTTTATTAGTTGCTAATTCTTCAAAAAGAAAAAGGAAACTTTAGCTTTTAAATTTCTTAAACCATGAAGCATAAATTGAGGCCTGGGTAAGACAGACTCCTCTAGACATTCTATTTATCCACTCCATGACCCATTTCTGAGCCCTACTATTAGTAGAGCGATGTGAAGAATGTAGACTAAAGTAGTCAACGATAAGAAACATTTTACAAGTTAGATCAATAGAAGCTGCAAGGATAGAAGCAGTCAGAATTTCCACACTTCACAAATTATCAGAGAAAGTTATCCAAAGGCATGATCTAAGTCTCTAATCAGAATCTCAAGAATGAAAATCAGCTATCAGACCTGGGCACAACAGATCAATCTCTCCATGCTTCAGATGGATTACCCAAAGCTTTTTTCCTCAGTTTTAAGGGATGGCAATCGTGATTAAAATTGATTGAATGACCACCAAGCTTTTAACAGGTGAACCCTTGGTTTCCTGAAACATAGCAGGATGATGTTGTAAAAAGAATTACAAGTCTTTCATATCCCACCTCAGCCTTCAGCTTTTAGTGAAGTTACAGAGTTGTATTTTACAATGTAATAACTCCCCAAAGTACCTTGGAGTAACACTGGACAGATCACTAACCTTCCAACAACACCTGGAAAAAACAGCGGCAAAATTGAAAAGCTGCAATTATTTGCTGAACAGACTGTGGGTTGCTAATGTTAACACCCTATGAATTACAATCTTGGCTTTGGTTTATTACATAGCTTAATACCACATGTTTGTTGGACCCGTGCCCTTCCTGGTTGGCTTATGCCTCCAGGGAGGTCACCTGCGGTTGGCTCCAGGCAGTGGTCAACACTTCGTTAAGGGAGGGTGTCTTTCCTGCCACCTTGAAAGAGGCGGTGGTGAGGCCCCTCCTGAAGAAGCCTGTCCTGGATGCGACCGTGTTAGACAACTTTCGTCCAGTCCCCAACCTTCGTTTTTTGGTGAAGGTTGTCGAGAATGTGGTGGCTCAGCAGTTTCCACTCTTCCTGGATAAAGCGGACTACCTAGATCCATACCAATCGGGCTTCCGGCCTGGTTTCAGCATGGAGACAGCATTGGTCGCACTGATGGATGATCTCTGGAGGACCCGGGTTGAGGGTCCTCCAGGGGTTTTTCCTCTGTCCGGGTCCTATTAGACCTCTCAGCGGCTTTCGATACCATCAACCATTGTATCCTTTTATGACGCCTCGAGGGGTTGGGAGTGGGGGGCACCATTCTTCAGTGGCTCTCCTCCTACCTCTCGGGGTGGTCGCAATCGGTGTTGACAGGGAGACAGAGGTTGGCCCTGAGGCTGCTCACTTGTGGGGTCCCTCAGGGGTTGGTCCTCTCCCCCCTTTTATTTAATATCTACATGAAACCTCTGGGTGAGATCATTCGTGGTTTTGGGGTGAGGTATCACCAGTATGCTGATGATACCCAGTTACACATCTCCACCCCAAACCAGATCAGTGATGCCCTCTCTGTGATGACTCGCTGTCTGGATGCGGTATGGATCTGGATGGACAGAAACATGCTTCGGCTCAACCCGGCCAAGACTGAGTGGCTGTACATACCGGCATCTCGGTCCAGTCAGGAATGTCCATCGTTGACCATAGGGGGAGTGGTGTTGCCCCCTGTGGATAAGGCGAGGAACCTGGGGGTCCTCCTGGATGCGCGGCTCCAGTTGGAGGAGCAGGTGGGGGCTGTCGCCAGGGGGGCCTTTGCCCAGGTCCGGCTGCTTTGCCAGCTTTGCCCATTTCTGGACCGAGATGCCCTACGTACAGTCACTCATGCCCTTGTTACTTCGCGACTCAACTACTGCAACGCTTTCTATTTAGGACTGCCCTTGCATAACATCTGGATATTGCAGCTGGTGCAGAATGCGGCCGCGCGGGTGGTGATGGGAGTTACCTGATTCTCCCATATTACCCCCCTCCTGCGCGACCTGCATTGGTTGCCGGTTGCACTCCAGG
Source organism: Naja naja (assembly GCA_009733165.1). Classification (NCBI taxonomy): domain Eukaryota; kingdom Metazoa; phylum Chordata; class Lepidosauria; order Squamata; family Elapidae; genus Naja; species Naja naja. Next base: position 81,692,127 of record CM019151.1, on the reverse strand, counting down.
TGAGATTCAAGGTTTTGGCTTTAACATTCAAAGTCCTACACGACATGGGTCCACAATATTTAAGGGAGCAACTCCTGCTGATATCGAGTGCCAACCGCCTTGTACGGGCACACAGGCAGGGGCTCCTCGGCGTCCTGTTGGCAAGCCAATGTTGGCTGGCGGTCCCCCGGCAACGAGCCTATTCTGTGGCGGTCCCCGACTTATGGAACCAGCTGCCTCTAGACCTCCATCTGGCCCCTTGTGCCAGGGTGTGACTTAACAGTGCCCACATCCAAATGATTGATGTACAACTCTGCCAGACAATGTGTATCATCTGTGCAATGTGTATCATTGCCTCCCACTGCTGTGCACTGGTTACCAGTACTTGCAATATCATACTACCCCAGTTAAAAGACAGCAAGCTTTTGTTTGGCTATGGTCAAGAATACTAAACAAGGTCCTCCCTGTTCACCAGGTCAATACACAACCCATCAAAGATTAAAATCCTGTAGGCCATCTGAGAATTCCTGGAGAGAGGAATAGTCCATGGTATCTTCTTGTGGCCTGACCACTGATGATCCCTTTTGACTGTCCTTGCTCTGTCTGGTCAAAATTGAATGGAATTAGGTGTGATACTGAAAGAAACGCCTCTGCCCTGTATCAGTGGAAAGATTCCTCTTGTGATTATGGTGCTGATATGCAAACTATTTAACATATTTTGCAATATTGCCAGGATGTGTGTTCTCTGGTTCCCTAGAATGTCTGCATGAAGCCAATGCGATCACCTGAATAGCTGAATTGGACATCCAGTTTATGAAGTGACTGCCATTCCCCAAAAGAGTTTTGTATATAATCATGTGAATTGTGTGTATATTTTTTTCTCTTCTGTCATGTTCTCATCATACATTAATAACAACAATAATTATTATTGTTGCTGACTTTTAATATGTGAGTGCAGCAAAATCACACAAACTGATTACAAAGCTAGACATGACCAAGTTGCTAAATTAATTCAATGGTCATTATGTAAAAAAATAGACTTACCTGCATCCTCTATCTGAAAAGTCATGGGAACATAAAGTGGAAAAAGTTGTCAAAAATGAAAAGGTAAAGATCTTGTGGGAGTTTCGAATACAGATGGATCGTCATTTGGAACACAACACACCAGATATCACAGTTGTCAAAAACCAAAGCGTACAATTTATTGAAATCGCTGTACCAGGAGATGTCAGAGTCGAAGAAAAAGAACTGGAAACAATCACAAAATATCACAACCTGGCCATAGAAACTACGCAATTATGGATGAAACCTGTAACAGTGATACCCATTGTCATTGGGGCACCAGGTAATATGTCCAGGAATTTTACAAACTACGTCAAGAAATTGTAGCTTCCTGCAATAACACCAGTGGAACTGCAAAAAACTGTGCTACTCGGAACATTGTTCATTTTAAGAAGATACTTCGTTGATATCTAGGATGCTGATAGCAACCCATATCAATAATCAGGGCCAGTTAATGATATAGTTTCTTGGTGAGGACTCAATAGGTAGACAAAAATGCTAAACCCAGATTGAACATCTGGCTGACTATGCAATGATTAATAATAATAATATCTGCCAGTAGAAATGAACTGGTGGGATCATAAGCCTGAAAAAGTGGTCAAAAATGAGCATGCAAAACTACTGTGGGACTTCCAAATACAGACTGATAAAGTTTTGGAACGCAATATCCTGGATATCACCGTTGTGGAGAAGAAAAATGTGTGGATCGTCGACATTGCCATACCTGGTGACAGCAGAATCAACGAGAAGCAACTTGAAGAAATAACCAGATATCAAGACTTCAACTGCAGAGACTCTGGCATAGACCAGTGCAGGTGGTTCCAGTGGTACTTGGCACACTGGGTGCTGTGCCTAAAGACCTAGGCAAGCACTTAAAAACAATTGGTGCTGACAAAATCACTGTTGGTCAGCTGCAGAAGGCCACCTTACTAGGATCTGCTCACATAATCCGCCAATACATCATGCAGTTTTAAACGCTTGGGAAGTGTTCGACTAGTGATTTGTGATATGAAACCCAACATTGTCATCTTGTTTGCTGTGTATACCGTGGATTTTTGTGAATAATAATAATATCTTTAGTAAAGTAAGAGATCTGGAAGTATGAATAGTTACGGTTTCATATTTATAATTCATTAGCATTGCCAGCTATCCCTATTAACATGAGAAGCAGGACTCAACATGTTTGCAACTTAATTTGTCAAGCCTTAGCTATTAACCTGGACATTTTACAAATTAATGTTTATTTCCCATCTTATCTGTTATTAAAGCTATTCAGTATCATATGGGGGGTATATTTAAGGATTATAGTTGGGCTTGGTTTTAAGATACGATAGTTACTGTAAATATAAGCCAGCAGTGTGCAGCAGCAGCCAAAGAAGCCAACACAATCCTAGGTTGCATTAGCAGAGGGATAGAATCATGATCACTTGAAGTATTAATGCTACTTTATAAAACCTTAGTAAGGCCACACTTAGAATACTGCATCCAATTTTGGTCACATTATAAAAAGGTGTAGAGACTCTGGAAAGAATGCAGAAAAGATCAACAAAGATTATTAGGGAGCTGGAGGCTAATATATATGAAGAACAGTTATAGGAATTGGGCTTGTCTAGTCTAGTGAAAAGAAGATTAGGGGTGACATGAGAGCAGTGTTCCAATATTTGAGGGGCTGCCACAAAGAAGAGGCAGTCAACCAATTTTCAAAAACACCAGCAGGCAATACAAGAAACAATGAATGGAAACTAATCAAGGAGAGAAGCAACCTAGAACTAAGGAGAAATTTCCTAACAGTGGGAACAATTAACCAGTATAAAGGCTTGCCTTCAGAAGTTGTGATTTTGGATCATTTTCCTCAATAAATAAATGAACAGATATAATGTTTTTGACAGATTCATTTAACTGGACTCTTTATCTAATTTTGGGATTTGTGTACATGTTTATGGCTGTGGCTATGGCTGTGATTTTAATATATATGGCACCTTCTGTTTCAATTCCAAATTTATTACCTATATTTCTAAATTCTCTCTCCCCCCTCTCTCTCTCGTACACGTACACAAACACACACACACATCATATCATATCATTATCCACCCACCCACCCACCCACCCACCCGTCTGTCTGTCTGTCTGTCTGTCTGTCTGTCTATCATCTACCTACCTACCTATCTATAGCTCATTTTTGGAAAATAGAGATTATAGAGGGCCTAATCCAAATTCCATTCAGGAAAAGTTAAAAGTTCCATTATTTCTCCACATGGCTTAAGCTACAAGTATTGTGTTTCGTTGCATCTTTCTCCATGCTATTAGAAAAGACAACAAGCAATACCACAATATCTACACAAACACTGAAGATGGAAACAGACATAGAAAAACAAAGTAAACTGTGAACTTAATGATTTCCAAATTTGTATAGTAAAGATCTACTTTGGATTGATAACAATTGATTCAAAGAAAATCTAATGAAGATGAAAGTAATATATTGAAATACAGTAATAGTATAGATGTATACATCGAAATAACTTAGAAAATATCCCATATTTACCAGAACCTCTAGTATTAGAAGATGGAAATTAATAATCATTCTAGTTATCACTAGGTTGGAAGGTTATAATAACTGATGAAATACCTACAGAAATATGGTAGGTAAGAAAAGAAGAATAAGTAAAGTTTTTGGTCAGCTAAGATAGCATCTAAAGCATGACCCAACAAATTAGAAGAGGTCAATTTACATTCCAGTACTTAATCCTAGAAGTTTAAAAAGTATGCAACCTATCCTGCAGTATTTTTAATTTCTTATGCCAGCAAAATAATGCTTAAAATCATCCAAAGCACATTAAAGCCCAACATGAAAAGAAGGATGAAAACAAGGATGCCACATGTTTAAAGTCACTTAAGAAAAGGCCATGGAACACAAGACATTATTGCTGATGAATGCTGGACAATTGAAAGAATGTCTGAAAGAAATCAGTATGTGCTTCATTAATTATAGAAATATCAAAACATGGAATGTGCTTAGAAAAATAGGAATTCCAGAATCTCTCATTGTCCTTGTATAAGGGAAATGGAAAGGCAACAAGGCTGATTAACAGTATGGAGGATGATTTTAGTGATGGTACATGCACCATTGGAAAATCAAGGACCAGATAGGGGACAGATTGGAGAAAATCTATCTCTGTGGTCGCTAAGAGTCAACATTAATTTGACAACACATAATCAGTCAATCAAATCTTGAAGAAATTGGAAATTTTCCCACAATCCTTCTTTATTAAAAAAAGGCCATATAAATATTATTAATTTCCTCATCTAGTTTTAAGTAACTGCATTTTGAAATAATATAATTTTGGCTGAAAGTTATTGCAATTTTCCATTCTTTAAAGTTGATAATTACATAGCACAAAATGAAAAGTGAAATAATGGAGAATATAATTGCATTAGTGTGGCTGTATCTTTTTACCATATCATTAATTGCATGACAACATAAAATTGCATAGCTTTCACCCTTCACTGAGCAGTTTGAGGAAAAGTCATTATATTTTCATATTGCAGTGATATCACGGTTAAGACCATTTTAAAAAAAGTTGTTCAAAAACATAGTAAAAGGGAATTGGACAATATTACCCTTGTCTAGTTTAAATGGATATATATATGCATAAACAAATAATTGCTCAAAATCCCTAATCAAAATTCAAATTTCTTTCATTTCATTTTGTGTCATATTATTCAGTACAAATATGGAGATTAATTCAGGCATGTCATTGATTTGATGCCTTATCAAGACTTTGAGTTACTTTATTTTATATTGATGCTTTACAACATCAAAGTACAATTATTAATTCATCTAATTCAATAAGAGGGCAGAATAAAAGTTTACTAAGCTGTAGAAAATATCTACTATTGTCTCCAAAGCTTGATGGTTTTTCTCTCTTTCACGCTTATGTTCTGAGATGTATGTTACAGCAATAGTTCAGAAATATTTAAACTATATATTTTAGTGCAGACATTCTATACTTTTCTGGTAGCAAAAGATTAACTTTTAGCTTAGGAGAGAAAACATTTTAAAAATGCATACACAAATCACTTCACAAGTTTGGGCATAAAACACACTGGGATTGGAACATTAAAAATGCATAGAAACACTCAAGCTCACTCACCGATATAAAGGCGAAGCTGGCTCTAGACATTTGCTGCCTGAGATAAGGAAATGTTTTCCCTGAAAGTTCTTCCTTAGATGGAGGTGGCCTAGTTATTCCTTCTCAGCCTTCATGGGTTGTTGTAAAAATAAAATCAGTAATAAAGGGAAGACCTCTAGTTCCAAGAGAAAGAACACATTATCATTTGAATAAAATAAAGTATTTACAAATTAGACAGACATCCTTATGAAAACTGAGTTATAGTACACTATATAATTAGTACATTAAAATCAGTCTCATAAAATGCCTAGCTGTGTTCTTCATGGTTGATTCATCCTATGTTCACTTGAAGCTAATTGTATGGTGACTGGAAACAACCTAACGCTGAAGAAGAATATCTCCAACCCATGCTATATTTTTATAGACTTCCTTGTTTGTCATTTGCTTTATCAACTTTTGCATCTGGGAACAAACAATGACGTATAACAAGGATCTGGGTTGTGATGGGAGTGTCCCGATACTCCCATGTTACACCACTCCTGCGTGAGCTGCACTGGTTACTGGTTGCCCTCCGAGTGAGATTCAAGGTGTTAGTAATCATCAATAAAGCCCTTCATGGCTTAGGTCTGGGGTATTTGCGGGAGCACCTGCTGCCGGCATCAGTTTCCCATCACCCCGTGCGCTCCCACAGACAGGGTCTCCTTGGGGTGCCGTCAGCCAGACAGTGTTGGCTGGCGACCCCCAGGGGGAGAGCCTTTTCTGTGGGTGCGCCCACCCTTTGGAACCAACTACCCATGGAGCTTCAATTGGCTCCTGACCTTCGATCCTTCCGTCACGACCTGAAAACATGGCTTTTTTGATCGGCCAATCTGGACTGAAGGGTTTTTTAATTATTTTAATCTTTTGTGGGTTTTAATTATTTTAATGTGTAATGGGGGTTTTGTTCTTGTTTAATAGTTTTTTTAAATTTTGTACTCTGGTGTTTTATTGTTGTAAGCCGCCCTGAGTCCTTCGGGAGATAGGGCGGCATAGAAATCCCATAATTAAGTTAAATTAAATAAAATCTGGGTTACAAATTACTCAGCTCCAGGGCTGCTGGAAGAGCAGGACTTCACTGTTTTTCCACAGACCTGCAGGGTTGCAGGGATATAAATTCTGGAAGGAGTGCATTTCCACAAAAGAAATGCAGCCACAGGGGACGGGAGGCCTTCTCCAGAATCCCACATTATTTTCTATGCGTGGTGATGAAGATGTAGTAGAATGACTTATTAATTGCTTTAGGACTGAAAACCAAATATTGTTTTAAATGTGAACCACAAAGTTTATTTTAAAGAGAAGCAGTCTCTCTTCATTTTTCCTTATGGTCAGCACCATGAGAAACTGACACTTATGTCTGCAACTACTCCCACTTTCATCTTCTTTCCTTCAAGAGTGGGCTGCTGGGGTTTGCAGGGGTTGGGAGAACCCCTAGCTAAGATTCTGCACAGTTCAGAGAACCGCCAAATCCCACTCCTGGCTGGCCCTGCCCTGCCCCACCCACCCCACCCCTCCCAGGAGTCCCCACGTGGCCTGTTTTGGATGCAGATAAGTGCAGGGCACATGCGGAGGCTCGGGAGGGCAAAAAACGGGCCTCCCAGAACTTCAGGAAAGCTGGAAACAGACCCATTTCCAACTTCTAGAGGGCTTCCAGAGTCCAGGGAGGCTATTTTTGCCCTCCCGGAGGCTGAAGGAAAGCCACCAGAACCCAGGGAGGGCAAAAACGCCTCCCCTGCCATGGTGCAGGAGGTTGACTAGGCCATGCCCAGCATGGCCACACCCAGCCAGCAACTGGGCAGAAAACCCCTTGCTAAAATTTTTGAAGCCCACCCCTGTTTCCTTCTATTTATTTTTCATCCTATAATACAGTGGTTCTTAATCTGGGCGATATCGCCCCCCAAAGGGGCGATTTTGTTTTTCAGGGGGGCGATGGAACGAAAAGGGTTGACATGGGGGCGAAGGAATGGAAGGGGGTGATATGGGGGCGATGGAGCGAGATATGTTGGGAGAGAGAAAGAGATCTATATTGGTAGATAGGTAGGTAGATAGGCAGGCAGGCAAACAGACAGACCTTTTGGATGGATGGATGGATGGATGGATGGATGGATGGATGGACGGACGGATAGACAGAAAGAATGCAAGAGTGGCAGCACTTTGGGAAAGCAGTGGTGGCGGCTTTTCCCAACATGCTGCTGCATTCGAGGCGCCGGTTCAGGTGCGGTACAACAGTCAATGGGGTGAGCCTGCAGGGCCGGGGCCTCGAACGCCCCCCTGCTGCCTCTTAGCATCCCCAAGGGGGCTGGCAGAGGAGTGCTAAGAGGGACAGGGGGGCTTTCGAGGTGCCGGCCAGCCCTGCAGGTTCACCCATTGACTAGCACTGCTCCGGAGCCAGCACCTCCAATGCGGAAGCAGTGGCACGTTACGCGCCACAGCGGCCGCGTTCAATGCACCACCCCCCTGCCACCTCTTAGCGCCCCTCTGCTGGCCCTCTTGGGGATGCTAACAGGTGGTAGGGGGGTGTTCAAGGCGCCGGCCCTGAAGACTCACCCATTGACTGTAGCACCGCTCTGGAGTTGGCGCCAAAATGGGTGAAACTGCAGGGCCGTCCGGCGCCTCGAACCCCCCCGCCACCTCTTAGCACCCCTCTGCTGGCCCCCTTGGCCTTGGGGACGCTAAGAGGTGGCAGTGGGGTGGCACGTTGAATGCGGCCGCGGTGGCACATAACGCGCCACCGCTTCCACATTGGAGGAACCGGCTCTGGAGCATTACTACAGTCAGTGGGTGGCAGCGCCTCGAATGCCCCCCTGCTGCCTCTTAGTGCCCCTCCACTGGCCCCCTTGGAGACTCTAAGAGGCCGCAGGGGGGCGGTTATGTTAGGGGAGGGGGGCGATGACAACTTCCTCAATGGCTCAAGGGGGTGATTCTTTCAAAAAGGTTAAGAACCACTGCTATAATATGTGATGTTACAATTGTTATGGGTGCTAAAAAGGCCTGCAATTCCATGTTAATCTTCTTTGGATTATTGAACCTTCCTACTGTAAAGGAGGAAGTATATTGTAGCTGGGTTTTTTTGTAGCAAAAGTTGTATATTGAAGGTTTGACTTTTTCCTCTTTTCATGTTCTCCAGCACAACAGATCTGACCAAAGAGTTCCTAATGATTTCTTCCCACCCAAACTCAGCACATATAAGTTTCTCACACTTGTACAGAAATACAATATTCAATATTCTGTATAATAAGTAGATAGATTTTGGCTAGGTATAAAAAGAATAATTTTCATTTGAAGATTATAGAACTTAATAACGTTATTCTTAAAACAACATTTCAGTTTTTAATTTAACATTGCTATCTTTTTCAGGTTCTTCCTTGACTATCACAGTATCTAGGGAGTTTGAAGGAGAATAAAACAGATGCACTATGCATACTTAAGTGGAACATTTTTCTTAAAGGAATATTGCTTTATTTTGGTATATTAATTATTTCTTGGTAATTGTTTCATATAATAGAAAGGCCTTCAGCTGAAAAACATTTCTGAAATTGAAATGCCATCAGCCATCACCAAGGTCACATATTGGCTACTATTTTTTTTACAGTTTTCAAAGTCATTAATACTTCAACAAGGTATTTCATTTATTCTGTAACTTTAACCAATCTGAAGAAAAACAAGATGTTTAAATTATATCAGAATAATAATCAAATGACTGGAAGTCGTATTCTTTGCTTAACATTTTGTCATGTGGTATCTCTAGCAGTGCAATTGGCTTATAAATTTAATACATCCAATTAAAATTGGGGTGCTATTAGATTTCTGAAGTAATTACAGTGTAGGAGTACGGAACCTATGCCCTTTTATATACTATTTGACTACAATTTCCATTATACTGTCATTAGCCATTATTGCTTAAGTAGATAGAGGTGAGTAGGGCTGCATGTATGCAGATTCTCCACCTATGGTTTTTTTAAAAGTTGTTCAAAAGGCATAGTGGCCATATATGGATGCAACAGCTTTTTAAATGATTGCATAACAGTAAATATAACTTTCTGCTGTAATGTTAGGATATTTTAAAGTCTGCATTCTGTACTATGAATAAACAAATTCACTAAGAGATATGCCAGACTATGGGATTTGGGCCTTTTGAATTGTCACATTCGCTTCATATTTTTGCAATAATGACATCGTTTTTGCAAAAGTTTAGTTTAGTTTTGACTGCCTTTTTAATGTACTAAAGCTGATAATGCTGGGAACCAAACATTTATCCATGAAAAGTCAGTATTTTCCATTATATTTATTATTTACTTACAAGGCTCATATACTCCCCATCTCATGTTTTGGATAATTTAATGGTAATATAAAGAACTGGGATATCAGTAACTTTTAGCATCAACTCAGTAATATGTCCTAACAAGTCAACAAAAGCAATGACAAAAATCACCAAACATTCAGTTCAAAGAGGAGACGGATCTTATGAATTCTATCTGGGAAGAGTTTGATCCCGTGACTCCAGATGAGGTGGACAGGATCATGGGGAAGCTGAGTGCTGCCATGTGTTTATTGGACCAGTGTCCCTCCTGGCTGGTTTACGCCTCCTGGGAGGTTACACAAGGCTGGCTCCAGGCAGTGGTCAATGCTTCTTTGAATGAGGGATCCTTTCCCGCTGCCTTGAAGGAGGCGATGGTGAGGCCCCTCCTCAAAAAGCCTGCCTTGGACCCAGCTATTTTGAACAACTGTTGTCCTGTCTCCAACCTTCACTTTGTTGCAAAGGTTGTTGAGAGCATGGTGGCCCAGCAGCTCCTGGTGTTCCTGGAGGAAACTAATTATCTGGATCCGTATCAATTGGATTTCAGGCCCGGGTACAGCACTGAGACGGCATTGGTAGCACTGGTGGATGACCTCTGGAGGGCTCGGGATAGGGGCTACACCTCTATCCTAGTCCTATTAGACCTCTCAGCAGCTTTCAATACCATCAACCATGGTATCCTACTGTGACGCCTCGAGGGGCTGGGGGTGGGAGGCACTGTTCTACAGTGGTTCTCCTCCTACCTCTCGGATCTTTCACAGGTGGTGTTGATGGGGGGGTGGAGATCGACCCCGAGGCCCCTCCTTTGTGGGGTGCCTCAGGGGTCAGTTCTTTCGCCCCTCCTGTTCAACATCTATATGAAACCATTGGGCAAGATCATCCGTGGTTTTGGGGTGAGGTATCATCTGTATGCTGATGATACCCAGCTTTTTTTTTAAAAAAAAAACTCATCTTTATCTTAATCCCGGGGTGCCTTGATCTTACTATCCGATACTCCCGGCTACTCTGCTGTCGACTTCTCTCTTTCCTCCTGCACCAATCTTAATCCCGTTGAGACCTTCTCTTCGAGGTGGCCATTTTTGACCACCACTTCTTGACATCTTCGGAGGGAAAAGACCAGACCCAAAAGGGGGGAGATGCGGCTCCCCTCACTCTGGCTGGCAGATTTCCCTTTCTCCACCGCTCCTACGAGGCAGCTTCAGCCCCGAACCTTGCAGGATCAGGGCTCTCCGATGCAAGAGCCAGGCTGTGGTCACGGATGATCGCAAACCGCCACCCGTTCTTGAGAAGGCTCAACCCGGAAGTCCGATACCCAGCTTTTTATCTCCACCCCAAACCAACCCAGTGATGCCCTTGATGTGATGTCCAGGTGCCTGGAAGTGGTAGGATCTGGATGAGGAGGAACAGGCTTCAGCTCAACCCGGCTAAGACCGAGTGGCTGTACGTACCGGCATCTCGGGTTTCCCAGGATGTTCCATCTTTAGTTATGGGGGAAGAGGTGTTGCCCCCCGTAGATAGAGTACACAACTTGGGTGTCCTCCTGGATGCACAGCTCAGTTTGGAGGATCAGGTGGGAGCCGTGGCCAGGGGGGCATTTGCCCAGGTTCACCTGGTGTGCCAGTTGCGCCCCCACCTGGACTGAGATGCCTTGCGTACGGTCACTCATGCACTCGTTACCTCCTGTTTAGACTACTGCAATGCTCTTTACATGGGGCTGCCCTTGTGGACCACTTGGAGGCTTCAACTGGTCCAGAATGCTGCTGCATGGGTTGTGATGGGAGTGTCCCGATACTCCCATGTTATACCCCTCCCGCGTGAGCTGCATTGGCTGCCAGTTGCCCTCCGGGTGAGATTCAAGATGCTGGTGCTCACCTATAAAGCCCTACATGGCTTAGGACCAGGGAATTTACGGGAACCTCTGCTGCCAGCAACGACTTCCCAACGTCCTGTGTGCTCCCACAGACAGGGCCTCCTTGGGGTGCTGTCGGCCAGACAGTGTCAGCTGGTGACCCCTAGGGGTAGGGCCTTCTCTGTGGGTGTGCCCACCCTGTGGAATCAGTTGCCCCTGGAGCTTTGGGTGGCCCCTGACCTTCAATCCTTCCGGCATGGCCTGAAAACATGGCTTTTCCAACTTGCCGACCTGGACTGATGGAGGGGAGGGTTTTTTTACTGGTAGTGTGTTAGTTTTAATTCGTTATATTGGGATGTATTAATTTAATTTGCTTTTAATTTTTGTATTCTATGTTTTTATTGTTGTGAGCCGCCCTGAGTCCTTCGGGAGATAGGGCGGCATAGAAATCCCAGTATAAAATAAAAATAAAATAAAATAAAATAAAAATACAGTCTTCTTGACTTGTGAAATATCAGCAGGGAACATATAAGGCATGGCGTTGATATAAGGCATGACATAAAAGAAGAAATGTATTGCTTTTAGCGAGATATTAACATGATTCTTCTTGATAGTGAAATGTGTGTATTAAAGAAATGAAAAATGTCAGGTTCATCTGTCGGTCACTCATATTTGTCAAGCAGGAAGCCTTTGTTACAGATAACCACGTGTCTCGCTTGCAACAAAACCACAAATGGAGCAACAAGAAGCTAAATGGTTGAGCAAGGCACTTGTGACATCTAGTTACTCTAGCCCAGCAATAAGGGGCTGTAATTCAAAGTAACCAATGGATGAATGACAGGTTATATTTCCATGGTTTACTGCTTCTGAAATGTATATATGTGAGTGTCGGATCTATAGGAAGTTGTTCAGATGTTGCTTTGGCTAAATTGCTCTGAACCTTTGCGCAAGTAAAACTTATTTTTGATTCCAAGGTCTGAATCTTGTCATTTCCTGCAACAGATGAGCTGTTGTTTATCATCAGAATGTAATTAGCAACATAGACCAGTTCTCATTAATGGAATCTATCTGTATTGCACAGGGACATCTAACATCTTCCCAAAGAAGAACTATCGTTTTCTATTTATGAGCAATTTCCAAATTACTACATTATTACAAATTCTATAAGAATAAGCTCCTTCAGGACTAGCAAACATTGCCACTTCTGAGTGAAGAAGAAAGTGCTGTAATTTAAAGTTCACTATCTTAAACATATTCTGCTTTGTAAAAGCAAATGGTCCTAGTTTAGCTTATTTTTCTTTCTGATACACTTTTTTTTGAAGTCATTTTTTGAAAGGTGAGTACATTTAAATATGTAACATATACCATGAATTCTACAGTCTTTCATGTAGTTCTCCAGACTGGCTGACTTATTCTCTTAATTTCTAAACCAAGCTAGTTTTTATTTATTTAATAAATCCATCAGACTCAATTGCACCAGATGAGAGAGAGAAGGTGGGAAGAAGGGAAAGAAGAAGGAAATCTGGCTTAGTGATTGATACTCATTTTCAGTACTTCCATTATGTTGGAAGTACAATGTGGCAGGAAGCTAGCTACAATTTCTGTCTTCTGAAGAAAGCACATGGATGAATCACAGTTGTCTGGCTTATTTATAGTTGTGTTGTTGTGTCTATCCCTAGGAACCAGTACACATTAAAATTTTCTTTCTTCACTTTCTTATTAGGCTCTACTTGGAAGACACATAATACAATTTTAGTAAAAAACAGAATATACCAATTTTACACTATATTTTTTATTTAAAAAATGGTCTGAAGAAATAACATTTTTTTGTTTGCTTCTTTGCTTCTTCTTTACAAGCTAAGGAGAGACCCTAACATTATTCTGGTTCTAAGAAAAATCATTGTGCATACCTGCAGACATTCTATCATCTACTTAAAATTGTTTAATTTGACAGGGTCTGCTCAAAATAAGACTGTGAATCTCATAACTGCCTTTTGTTGGCATAGATCATTTTTCAAAATATATTATAAAACTACAGAAACATTTTAAAGAGAGTGACATGGGTTAACAATTGCAGGTATATCTAAACACCTGATACTAAAGGGAATTAAACTGTATTCCTTTTAGGATACAGTTTCAAAGAACTGTAAATATCATGTATTTTGAACATAAGAAGTTATCTTAAATTAGAAAAAGGCATAAACATTGTACAGCATATTTCATACTGAAAATCCCAGTTGCATTCAACAATTCCAGTAAAGTCTTAAAATGATTCTTTTTCAAAATATTCTATGGGTATAGAATGCTAAGGCAGGTGGACCCATGAACTAACTCAGTATAAGTCTCTAATTCTAACCTGCCTTAAAAGAATAATGTTGAAAGGCAAATCAAGTACAATGCAATTATAAAGAGTAGTTGAATCAGGGGAATCCTATTTTAATTTTCCATAATGCCAAGCAAAAAAGGAGTAGGGCCACTCTAAAAAATAAAATTCTTCTATCTCATACTGATTGGGTCTACTTCTACATGGAGGGAAGTAAGCAATGGGGTGCCACAAGGTTCTGTCTTAGGCCTGGTACTCTTCAATATCTTCATTAACGACTTAGATGAGGGAATAGAAGGGGAACTTACCAAATTTGCAGATGATACTAAGCAGACAGGAATAGCTAACACCCAAGAAGATAGGCTCAAGATCCAGATGGATCTTGACAGACTAGAACACTGGGCCATATCTAACGAAATGAAATTCAATGTAGAGAAAAGTAAAGTCCTACACTTAGGCAAGAAAACCAAAAGTACACATACAGACTGGGTGAAACCAGGCTCAATAGCAGTAACTGTGAGAGGGATCTTGGAGTCTTAGTGGACAACCAGCTAAATATGAGCCAGCAGTGTGCAACAGCAGCCAAAAAAGCTAATGCAATCCTAAGTTGTATTAACAGAGCGATACAATCAAGATCAAGGGAAATACTAATACCACTCTATAAAGCCTTAGTAAGACCACACCTAGAATACTGCATCCAGTTTTGCTCACCACATTATAAAAAAGATGTTGAGACTCTTGAAAAAGTACAGAGAAGAGCAACCAGGATGATTAGGGGACTGGAAGCTAAAACATACAATGAACAGTTGCAGGAACTGGGCGTGGCTAGTTTAGTAAAGAGAAGGACCAGGGGAGACAGGAGAGCAGTCTTCCAATATTTGAGGGGCTGCCACAGGGAGGAAGGAGTCAAGCTATTTTCTAAAGCGCCTGTAGGCCAGACAAGGAATAATGGATGGAAACTGAACAAGGAGAGATTTAACCTGGAAATAAGGAGAAACTTTCTGACAGTGAGAACAATCAACCAATGGAACAGAAGTTGCCCTCAGAAGTTGTGGGAGCACCATCACTTGAGACTTTCAAGAAGAGATTGGACTGCCATTTGTCAGAAATGGTGTAGGGTCTCCTGCTTGGGTGGGGGGTTGGACTAGATGACCTATAAGGTCCCTTCCAAGTCTGATTATCTGTTATCTGATTCAAAAGAGCACTGTTGCCTACTGGCTCTACCCCAAAAACCTCATTCTCTAAGCAGTGGTGGGATTCAAATAATTTAACAACCGGTTCTCTGCCCTGATGATTTCTTCCAACAACCAGTTCATGAAACTGCTCAGAAAGTTAACAACCGGTTCTCCCAAAGTGGTGCAAACTGGCTGAATCCCACCACTGTCTTTAAGGCAACGGTCCCCACACTTTGCAGCTTGGTGGCCCAGTTCAGGGGCAGAAAGGAACCAGGCTGCATGAGCAGTGAGTGGGTGCACATGCACATGTATGCACAGCTTGACTTATGCAAGTTGAGCTGCATGCACAAGCGTGTGCATGCTGGCCCCTCGCTGGTGTGGCCCAGTTCCAAATAGGCCACAGTCTAGTAGTGGGCCACAGCCCAGGGATTGGGGAGCTCTGCTCTAAGGGATGAGACATATCACAGGACACTTTCCTGGTGGCCTCTCTGATGCAAAACCAGATACCGGTTAGGGATGTGGACAAAGATGAAATTAAAGTGAAGTCCTTGATAAAATCAAAGGCTTTTGACAATATATCTGAAGACTCAGGGATAATAAGTATAAATAATGCATAGATAAATAAATAGCGCTAGTGAATATGCAAGCATGCAGGGACTAGTAACTTCCAGTTCCCAGATTGTTCACCAGTTCCTTTGACTGCCTTTGTTGGGAAAGTGGTGGTCTGCTCTCTTGGTGCAGTGACTAGGAAAATGCCCTGGATGATTAGCAGGTTTATAAACTATGTTAGGTAGATGCTTTGAACATTTTATTTGTGCTTTCATTCATTATTCATATTTTATATCATGTCTTTTTAATCTAATATGTCAAGTAAATAAGTAAATACAACTAATGAGGCCTACTAGCTGACAAAAAGTAGTCAAGTAAACAGAAAATTAAATTAATGAGTAAGCAACAGAATGAGGCTCTGGCTTCCACAACAACTGGGCTACTTGCCTTTCTTTTATGAATCTTTATAATGCCACATTAAAATGTACACACACACACACACACACACACACACACACACACATCTTCACTGAACTTAGTTGCCTGAAGTTTTGCAGGATTCTTTTACAAAGAGCTACTACACCTGCCATTTCCTTCAAGAAAAGAAACATTTTTTTTGCTTGTGCTCAATGGAGATGAC
This sequence comes from Naja naja, assembly GCA_009733165.1. NCBI lineage: Eukaryota > Metazoa > Chordata > Lepidosauria > Squamata > Elapidae > Naja > Naja naja. Next base: position 81,676,087 of record CM019151.1, on the reverse strand, counting down.
AAGTTCAAAGGCAGCCTTGAGTTGACTTTAGCCTTACTTCTTGGTAATCTGGATCACTAAACCAATACACAGCTCTTGCTGTTGTAAGCCATCTAGAATCACTTAGGTGACATGGACAGTGTAGAAATTTAAATAAGACTGAATTCATGCTGCAAAGGCAATAGGATTATTGTTCTTGAGATAATGCTGAAAATTTATTTATTTTTTATTTTTATTTATTTGATTTGTCAATCGCTTACAAGATAATAAGTATAAGTGTAAACATAGTTATGAAAACATGAAATGAATACATATAAGAAAAATAAAAGAAACAATAGGACAGGGATGGTAGGCACGTTGGTGCACTTATGCACGCCCCTTACAGACCTCTTAGGAAAGGGGTGAGGTCAATAGTAGACAGTCTAAGGTTAAAGTTTTTGGGGTTTGGAGAAGAAACCACAGAATCAGGTACAGTATTCCAGACATTGACCACTCTGTTGCTGAAGCCGTATTTCCTGCAATCAAGTTTGGTGCGGTTTACCTTGAGGTTGTATCTATTGTGTGCTCTTGAATTGTTATGGTTGAAGCTGAAGTATTCAATGACCGGAAGGACATTGCAATGTATGATTTTATATACTATACTTAGATCGGACCGAAGGCGGCATAGTTCTAGGTTTTCTAGGTCTAGAACCTCAAAAAGGAGCAACAATAACAACAACAGCCTACAGTAAGTCATACATTTCCCAACTCAAGGCCTGCTTGAAACTTCAGGTCTTTTTAAACTTTGTGAAGGACAATGGGGAACATACACACTTTGTGGGTGAGGGTGTCTGGAAGGAAAAGCTGTTCCAGAAACCAGTTACAGTGACAGAGAAAGCAGTTTACAGAACCTAATGCTGACCTTATGCTGAAATGCTTTAAAATTTTACAGAATACTAAAGATCAATTGCCTAGGTGTTCACCAGTATTTTCTTAGCACCACCTTCAAACCACATGTTGACAGCAAGGACCAGAATTACCAGAAAACCTTGTTCTCAAGGCCCAACCTTGCCAGATAGCTAGAAAGGAAACTGTAATTATAACAGTGATAGCCACTCTATTTGTGTGTTTCTTTGTGTATGGATAATCCATAATCTCCCAAGAGAGAAGTGGGATGAGTTACTGTTTGCTTCTCTATGCTTCTCTTTCCTCTGCTATCCCTATTGGCATGTTGAAACCCAAACATTTTCAGTAGGGAATACCCATAGGATAGCAATAGCAGTTAGACATACATACTGCTTCACAGTGCTTTACAGCCTTCTCTAAGCAGTTTACAGAGTCAGCATATTGCCCCCAACAATCTGGGTCCTCATTTTACTCACCTCGGCTGAGTCAACCTTGAGCCTGGTGAGATTTGATCTGCCAAAGTGTTGGCCACTGGTGATCAGCAGAAGTAGCCAGCAGTACTGCATTGTAACCACTGTGCTACCGCAGTTCTTTCTAACATAACAGGATCCTTTCTGTCTGTTATGATCTTGATATTCTGGGCTATATTTCACATTGATATCCTAACCATAAATGACTCAACTCTGGTTATAATATACTGGAAGAAGGAGGTGGCAAGTTACAGTATTGAAGACCTGAATGGTTGGTAGCAACAGATTCTGCTATACCCTTCTCTTCAGACCTGAAATTACATACTTGATGTGAAATGATGCCTCAATTAGTTATCTAAGAATCAATCTTGTTTTAGGATATAAATAAACAGGCTGAGCTTCCACTAATTGAGTTTTCCAGCAGTTGAAATGAAGGATTTCTTTTTTAAAAATAATAATATGCAAAAAAAGATGTTCATAGTTTCTTTTAAAAAGAAAATGCAGAGATTTCTTTTTCTTACTGTCAAACTGTTATCTTGCACCGCTGGTGATTAAAAGAACAGATCATGGATCATAAAACTATGATAGTATGTTCTACTAGTAAAAGTTGTTAACACAGTTGAAATATGATATAATATACTATTTCCCCTCATTTTTCTAGGAGGACTAGCACCAAGGGCCTTAGTGGTGCAGGCTGTTAATAGCCTAGCAATTAGTTCCAGCTGCCTGTAATTATTGCAGGCTCGAATCCCACCAGGCTCAAGGTTGACTCAGCCTTCCATCCTCTCGGGGTAGGTAAATTGAGGACCCAAGATTGTTGGGGGCAATAAGCTGAATTTGTAAAAATGCCGCTTAATAATAAGCAGGCATATACAATGGAAGGAAGGCTATTGCTGAGCGCATTGGGTTGTATCCCAAAAATTGTAAGCCACCCTGAGTCTCCGGAGAAGGGCGGCATATAAATATGAATTAAATTTTTTTTAGCATAATACTGATGAGTATAGACTATATAACTGGTGGCTCAGGCTGTTAAATGCCTGCTCTTAAGATCCAGCTGTCTACAATTACTGTAGGCTCGAATCCCACCAGGCTCAAGGTTGACTCAGCCTTCCATCCTCGGGTAGGTAAATTGAGGACCCAAGATTGTTGGGGCAATATTGTAAAATGCCGCTTAGTAATAAGCAGGCATATACAATGGAATGAAGGCTATTGCTGAGCACACTAGGTTGTATCCAAAATTGTAAGCCCTGAGTCTCCGGAGAAGGGCATATAAATGTAATTAAAATAAATAAAAATAAAAAAAAAATAACTCCAAAACAATGGTATATCCCGGCATGGGTCTGGGATATTTACGGGAGCATCTCCTGCCAGCATCAAATGCCAACCGCCCTGTATGAGCACACAGGCAGGGACTCCTCGGGGTGCCATCTGCAACTCAGTGTCATTTGGCGGTGTCCCGGGGGAGGGCCTATTCTATGGCGGCTCCCACCTTGTGGAATCAATTACCCCTGGGACTCCGTTTGACCCCTGACCTTCGCGCCTTCCTCCATGATTTGAAAACCTGGTTATTTGGACAGGCCGGGCTGTGCTGACCTCTTGGGGGGGGGTTATATTTTAAATTAGTAAGGGTTTTTAGATGAATTTGGCTTGTTTTATTTAATACTGTTTTAGTTAATTAATTTATTGTTCTGTTTTTAGTTGTGAGCCCCAGTCCTTTTGGAGAGGGGCGCATACAAGTTAAATAAATAAATAAATAAATAAATAAATAAATAAATAAATAAATGAATAAATAAATAAATAAATGTTGAGCACTTAACTCAGGAAAATTCTATTGAGTTTAATTGATACTTTGTTAAATTCTTGAAATAATTTACTCTAAAATTAGGAGCAATACACATTAAATATATGTGTGTGTGTGTGTGTATGTACATACATACATACATACACACACACAAATATTTGGGAAAGGGAATATTTAAAATGAATTTATTTATTTATTTATTTATTTATAATTGGATTTATATGCCGCCCCCTCTCCGCAAGGACTCGGGGTGGCTCACAATTAAAACACAAGAACAATAAATATTTCCATAGCAAGGCTCCCAAGATGGCAAGGTTCCCAAGATGTTTTGAAAGGTGTCATGTCCATGTCAGAGTCTGAATCCGAGGAGGAAGATGAATAGCTAACAGGGAGTGGGAGTGTGGCTCTGTTGGCTGTGGAGGAAACTGGGGAAGGGCTGGACAGAGCAGAGGAGAGGTAGAACAAGGGAAAGGAAGTTCAGAGGAAGACCCAGGCCCACCCCCTCTTCATCCTAGGGCATGCAGGGAGGAACGGAGAAGAGAGCAACATGGGTTGAATGGCTTATAGGGGAGGAAAGGGCCGTGATTCCCTTCATTAGCCACACCTGGGAAGAGAGTTTAAAAGAGATGCATACTGAGTGCAGCATCTGCTGGGAACAAACGTGAGTTTAGCTTGTGTTGACTTTGGTTATCTACGTTCCTGGCATCCTCCCAGCCATGTTGAATTATTGCCATTCTTCATGTCTGGAATTCCTTCTCCTGCCCTGCTGGACTAATTACCTCATCTTGCCTTGATTGGACTTATAGTTACAGTTTTTGTTGACCACATTTTGGACTTGATTCTCTGCAACCAAAGGCTGTTCCTGGGAGAGTTTTTCTCCAGCCAGAAGGTAACCAGGACATTGGGGGCACATTGGAGTTAATAAAGGGACTCCTACTGATTATCTGACTGTGTTGCCTTTGTGCCATGCCCCGGCTCATCACAAAAAGACTAGTAAATATATTTGGAATTTTTCTTCCCTACTCCCCCTAATCTTTTAAGATGCTTTCTACCACCTTTGCACAACTTTTTTCTGGGTTGGTGCTACCCACAATTTTATTTTCTAAGATGAATTATGGGATTTACAGTTTAAAGTAAAGTCTGTTTTAAATTTATTTAATTTATTTAATTGGTTTTATATGCGCCCATCTCCGAGGGGACTCGGGGCAGCTTACACAAATATATAAACAATAAATACAACTGTATCAAATTCTGTAATCCAATTATAAAATCAATAAAATACCCTTAAATTAAAATTCCCAACCCTGCTCAGTCCAGGTCAGCCTGTACAAACAGCCAAGTCTTGAGATCACGGCAGAAGGAGCGCAGGTCCGGGGCCAAATGCAGCTCTAGAGGTAGCTGATTCCAAAGGGTGGGCACCCCCACAGAGAAGGCCCTCCCCCAGGGGACCGCCAACCAACATTGTCTGGCTGACAGCACTCCCAGGAAGGCCAGCCTATGGGAGCGTACCGGGTGATCGGACCTTGATGCTGGTAGGAGGCGCTCCTGCAAGTACCCCGGACCCGAGCCATGCAGGGCTTTATAGGTTAATACCAGCACCTTGAATCAAGTTATTAATGACTTCATGAACCTTTCTTGTAGTTTACTTGGAAACAATTTGGAAATTGATTGTGACTGGATTGTTCTGGATTGCTCATTTCTGTTCTGCTGTAATTTGCAAGTGATCAAGAATATTTTGTGATGATAAGGAGAAGGATCTAAACTTTTTCAGCTGTCTGACGTCTCCTGGGCTACCTACTGCTGCATGAAATGCCATGAGAGGATCTCATAAAGCAGGGATGTCAAACTTGATTTCATTGAGGGCCACATCAGGATTATGTTTGACCTTGGGGAGCCAAGGTAGGCATGGACAGGGTGGACATGGCCAGCTCGACATCACTTGGGTCAGGGGCGCCTATGGTGGCCTGAGTGATCCACCAGTGAAAACAGGCTCCCAAGCTCTGTTTTCAGCTGTGACGGCCCCCTGCAACCCTCGGCCAGTGAAAATGGAACTTAAGAGTGCCTTGCAAGCTCCATGTTTGGCTCTGATGGCCTCCTGCAACCCTCTGCCAGTGAAAACAGAGTTCGGAAGGGCTGCATGCAGCCCTCCTGAGCTCCGTTTTTGCTGGCAGAGACACTTCAGCTGATTCTGGCTGTGTGTCTATCAGCCTTTTGTCTATCAGCCAGTACCTCAGCCACACAGGTTCTTATGAAAAAGCCAACCAATCTGCAAACATCAACTCCATCAACCAATCAAGAAGTAACAACACAGCCAACCAACCCGCTTACAACAGAGCCAGCGCACCACACCTCCCCACCAGTATTTATAGAGAGACAGCAGCTCCGATCACACTTTGCTCACACAAGCACGAAGCCGAAGACACCAGCCTGAAGATGGCGAGTGGGACCTCATTGAAATGTCACCAAGATATTCTCAATCTTACATGGGAAAAGACCCGAACACACGAAGACCTGCATACCTGTACCCATGAAAATCTATGAAAACAAACAAATATACATACATATTCATATACATATACATATACATATATATATATTCGTAGATTTTCATGGGTAAAGGTATGTAGGTCTTGATGTATTCGGGTCTTATCCCGTGTAAGATTGAGAGTATCTTGGCAACGTTTCGACAAGGTCCCACATGCCATCTTTAGGCTGGTGTCTTCGGCCTTGTGCTTGTGCCAGCAAAGCATGATCGGAGCTGCCTTCTCTCTATAAAGAAGATGGCGAGTGGGATCTCGTCGAAATGTCACCAAGATACTCTCAATCTTACACGGGATAAGACCTGAATACACCAAGATCTACACACACACACACACACACACACATAACCATGATTCATAGAAATTGTCATATTCCAAGATTATCCAGATTCTCTACCTGCCCTGAAAGCTCTTTGGAGCAGTAGAGTTTTATAGCATTTGAAAAAGAGTGAGGAGTTTCTGCCCTAATATAAGAACCACCAGCAGGAATTCTCATCTTCATCATGTAAGCAATACAGTGGGTCACAAACAAAACAAAACTTCTTAAGCACAAAAACAGCTGGAGGAGGAGTCAAAGGTAAATAACTTGAAATGCATCAAGCTAGCAAACAACAAAGATATTAGATGCATCAATTTGGTTGCTACTGTAAAATCCCCCAAAAGAGAATATGATGATTGAATGAGTCAAGCAGATTTTTCTCTTAGACAGTTAAATTTATACCATAAAAGAGAATGACTATGTTAAAAAGATATATTTATAAATTGCTAAAATGTTTCTACTTAGAATATGGATTTGATAATACATCCTCAGTTAATGCATTAAAAAAAATCTGAGTATGAACTGAATACAAAAGCAAACAAAAAGCCTGAGAAAGTTTGATTGAGGTGCTTAGTGCTGTCCTTTAATGCTCTAGGATTCTCATTGGTTTAAAGCAAAGACAACAAACTTGGCCTATCTCTTTGAGAAAGAAAAAGTTGAGTGCAATTCATCCCCATATTCTTGAGAAACAACACTAGAAATAAAGTGTTAATAGAAGCTGTGCTGTAATGTGCACCCCATTAAATCTATTTTCCCCCCTTTTGATACAAACTCTTGAAACATTTCTTTCCTGTTGGAAGAAAAAACTTCTGGTTAATTTATCGCTGAGTTGCAAGTACAACAGAGTCTCCAAGGTTATTATAACTATAATGATGTCAACTGAGATAATTCATCCTCATTTGAAGGGAAGAAATTGTACTGCAGAAGTAATTACAAAATATGCACTTTCACCATTACATTTTCGGTGACATTATGTAAGAATCTCTCATTTCAGTGTTTATTATTTTTGGATAGAAGGTTTTTCTGCTAAATTGTGCATTCTTAAGGATTATTATTTATAACATAAAATAATTTATTTTTCTTTATAATGCATATAGCCTTATTTCTTTCTCAGTAGAAAATGTCAAAGATCACCTTGGAGAAGTTTTCAGCAAAACATGAACTTGCCCTAGTTAAACAAGATAGCTTGATAAACATTTTTTCTCCCCTCTGCTTATCTTTAAGAGGATGGGACAGGATAATTCTCAAGTTTTAAGATTTGTGATAGTCAATCAATGGAGCAGAGTTCCACTAATTTTTTTTGTGGAATCCGTGTCTTGATCTGATCTACCTCAAACGAATGATGTAAGTATTGAAAGCATAATGGTGTTTCTGGGCAACTTTTTATGCTAGTTTGTTTTTCCAGGCTCAATTCATATTTTGCTAAAGGTGTTTTTTTATTATTATTATTCATATTTATATGCCGCCCTTCTCCGGAGACTCAGGGCGGCTTACAATTTTTGGAGCACAACCCAACGTACTCAGCAATAGCCTTCATTCCATTGTATATGCCTGCTTATTACTAAGCGGCATTTTTACAAAGTCAGCTTATTGCCCCCAACAATCTTGGGTCCTCAATTTACCTACCCCGAGAGGATGGAAGGCTGAGTCAACCTTGAGCCTGGTGGGATTCGAGCCTGCACTAATTGCAGGCAGGTGAAACTAAGTGCTAGGCGTTTAACAGCCTGCACCACCAAGGCCCTTTGCATACCTTCTCCAAGACTATCCCTGTAGTTCTCTACACTCTCTCACTGAAACGTCATTTTTAATTTTATATTTGGAAATGAGTTCCTCACAGTGTGTGAAATGAAATGTCTTGAATAAGAGCCCATAGCTTCAGTTACAGCATAAAGAGATAATGCAAATTAAAAAGATAAGAAAGGTAATACAGGTAGTCCTCATCTTATTTAATTTAATTTAATTTTAATTATTGGACTTGTATGCTGCCCCCTCTCCGCAAGGACTCGGGGTGGCTCACAACTAAAACACAGTGATACAAACAATAAATATTTAAAAAAGAAATTGACAAGCCCAATCTTTAAAACCCAATTAAAATTAAAATAATTTAAAAATTCCCGGAGGTCAGTCCAGCCCAGCCTGTTCAAACAACCAGGTCTTCAGATTGCGGTGGAAGGAGCAAAGGTCAGGAGCCAAATGGAGCTCCAGAGGGAGCTGGTTCCACAAGGCAGGGGCCGCAACAGAATAGGCCCTTCCCCGGGGCACCGCCAGCCGACATTGTCTAGCCGCCGACACCCTGAGGAGTCCCCGTCTGTGCACCTGCACAGGGCAATCGGTATTTGATATTGGCAGGAGATGCTCCTGCAAGTACCCTGGACCCATATCATAAAGGACTTTGAATGTTAACACCAACACCTTGAATCTCACCCGGAGGGCAACCGGTAACCAATGCAGCTCGCGCAGGAGGGGTGTAACATGGGAGTATCGGGAAACTCCCATCACAGCACATGCAGCCGCATTCTGCACCAGCTGAAGCCTCCGGATGGTATGCAAGGGCAGTCCTAAATAGACAGCATTGCAGTAGTCTAGTCGGGAAGTCACAAGTGCATGAGTGATCATGCGAAGGGCATCTCGGTCCAGATACGGGCGCAACTGGTGAACCAGTTGGACCTGGGCAAAAGCCCCCCTGGTCACAGCTCCCACCTGCTCCTCCAAACCAAGCCGTGAATCCAGGAGACCTCCCAGGTTCCGGGCCCTATCCACAGGGGGCAACATCTCTCCCCCCATGACCAAAGATGGAATCAACTGGCTGGGCAGAGATGCCTGTATGCACAACCACTCAGTCTTAGCCGGATTGAGCTGTAGTCCATTCCTGCCCATCCAGATCCGTACCGCATCCAGACACTGGGTCATCACAGACAGGGCATCACTGATTTGGTTTGGGGTGGAGATGTACAACTGGGTATCATCAGCGTACTGATGATACCTCACCCCAAAGCCACGGATGATCTCGCCCAGCGGCTTCATATAGATGTTGAACAGGAGGGGAGAGAGGACCGACCCCTGAGGGACCCCACATGCGAGTGCCCTCGGGGCAGACCTCTGCCCTCCTGCCAACACCGATTGCAAGCTCCCCGAGAGGTAGGAGGAGAACCACTGCAGAACAGTGCCCCCCACTCCCAACCCCCCAAGGCGCCGCAATAGGATACCATGGTCGATGGTATCAAAAGCTGCTGAGAGATCTAACAGGACTAGGACAGAGGAAAATCCCCTGTCCCGAGCCCTCCAGAGATCATCCATCAGCGCGACCAATGCCGTCTCTGTGCTAAACCCAGGTCGGAAGCCCAACTGATATGGATCTAGATAGTCCGCTTCCTCCAGGAAAAGCGGAAACTGCTGAGCTACCATGCTCTCAACAACCTTCGCCAAGAAGCGAAGGTTGGAGACTGGACGGAAGTTGTTTAAAATGGCTGGGTCCAGAGCAGGCTTCTTCAGGAGGGGTCTCACCACCACCTCTTTCAAGGCGGCAGGAAAGGACCCCTCCCTCAGTGAGGCGTTAACAACTGCCCGGAGCCAGCTGCACGTGGTCTCCCTGGAGGCATAAACCATCCAAGAAGGACACGGGTCCAATAAACAGGTGGTGGAACTCAGACGTCGCATAATCCTGTCCACTTCATCCTCAGAAACAGGATCAAACTCAGCCCAGATGACATCGGCCAGACTCTCTGTGACTCCCTCCTCAGACCACTGCAAATTAGAGCTCAACCCCTCCCAGATCCGAGCGATCTTATCTGACAGATATTGTTCAAATTTCTCAGTCCTGCCCCGCAGAGGGTCTACCACCAGCTCCCGATGTAAGAGGGAGCACGTGACCCTAAACAGGGCGGACGGGCAATTATCTGTGGACGCTACGAGGGTGGAGAGGTAAGCCCTCCTCGCTGCCCTCAAAGCTCCAGGTAAGTCCTAATATAGGCTCTCAACTGGGTTCAGTCGGATTCAGAATGGGTCGACCTCCACCTGCTCTCTAAACCCCTCCTACATCGCTTCATCTCCTGGAGCTCCTCTGTAAACCAGGGAGCCACCTGGGATCTGCGATGAGTGAGGGGACATAAGGGGACAACCCGGTCGAGGGCTTCCGAGGCAGCCTGTTGCCATGCAGCTGCCAGCACCTTGGCCGAGCTGTGGATAAGGGAGGCGGGCAGAAACCCCAGCTCTGCCTGGAACCTCTCAGGGTCCATCAGGCGTCTGGGGCAGAACCATCTCAGTGGTTCCTCATCCCAGCAGCGTGGGGTGGCTTGTTGGAAGACCAGCCATAGGAGATAGTGATCTGACCATGCAATGGGTTGGGCATTAATACTGTCCCCCCCCAGATCACTACACCACTGCTCTGAGACAAAAACAAGGTCGAGCATATTGCCACCCCCCATGCATGGGGCCCTGTATTATCTGGGCCAGGCCCATGGCCGCCATGGAAGCCATGAACTCCTGGGCCAAGCCCGATGCCCCTCCCAGGGAGGGCAAGTTATGACCACAATTGAGCCCAAAATTTCTGTTGCTAAGAGAGTTTGCCCCCAGTTTATGACCTTTCTTGCCATAGTTGTTAAGTGAATCACTGTAGTTGTTAAATTAGTCAAATTTAAGCAAATCTGGCTTCCACTATTGACTTTGTTTATCAGAAAGTCGCAAAAGGGGACACATAACACAGGGAACTGTAACTGTCACAAATAGGAGTCAATTGCCAAACATCTGAATTTTGATTACATGACCATGGGGTACTACAACAATTATAAGTGTGAAAACTGGTCATGAGTCACGTTTTTCACTGCTGTTCTAACTTTAAACAGTCACTAACTGAATTGTTGTAAGTCAAGGACTACCTGTATTATCAGAATTGAGGAGCTGAATACATATCACTAAAGTCTGTGGTTTTAAGAGTGAAACACAGGTTACTTAGTTGTGTAGAATGCTGCTGTACAGCTCATTTTTTAATTTAGTTTATAGCAATACTATTATGGAAAGCTTCTTCCAGATGCTTTCTTTCTAAAATTTATTTCTGAACACACACACACACACACACACACACACAGGGAGGGAGGGAGGGAGGGAGGGAGAGAGGGGGAGTTGTTGATCAGAAGGCTGTCAGGGTAAGGGAACCAGCAAGAAGAAACTGATATCCACACAGGATCAGCAAAAAGAAAAAACTCTTTTTTTTCCTATACCAATGAAGTCCATTAAAAAACAGGAATATTTAATTTCATACAGTTTACCACAAGAAACAAAAGTAATAGAATTGTTGATTGGGTCTTCCGGTTTGAGCTTCTTCGGCGACAGACTGAAATCCATGATCGTGCATGGTTTCGATCTTCCCTTTCCTGAAGAGCTGCCAGCTGAGTTGAGGGAGCATGTCATTACTCCCTTTCCTGAAGGCGGTTGCAGCAGTGGTCAGAAATGGTCACTCAAAGAGGAACCCGACCGGACAAGACTGAATAGGAGGGAAGACGAAGCTGAGATAACATCTATGCAAGGTACCCTGGAACTAAAATTATTAAGAGCGTTATTCCTAAAAGAAGATTTTTAAAAAGGTGGAGAAGAGAGGGGAAAAGGAAAAAAGATTTTTTTTTCTTTCTCACATTGATAGCTACAATTGGCTTTGAAAGTTAAAAAAGAAGAAACTCAACTAAGTAATTTGTGTTGATTCACTTTGACACTAATAGGTAATCCTAAACTGAAATTAAAGTGTCAAAGGGAAAATAAAGATTTTTGGGGCATTCTAAAGCCCTCAAAAGGAGGAAAGTGGAGGGAAAAAGAAAGGGTGGACTTGGAAATAACAGAGAGTATCACCTGGAAATTAAAAGAATTAATTGTGAAACTTTAAAAAGATTTCCAAAGGATATACTGTAACTGAAACTTTTCGACAATATATCAGAGCCCCCCGGAAAGGAAAAGTGGAAGAAAACAGCAAGAAGAAATAGCTTTGGATTACTTGGTGATTTTTGGAATTTTGGGTGTTGGATTTTTAGTGGTTTGAATTAAAATCAATCGGGTAGCTGTTTAAAAGTGTTTAAACTCCTTGAGGAATTAAAATGGAACTTAAAATGAAATTGGGGAAGAGGATCCTTTGGCGCAATTTTAAAATTGAGATTTTGAATTAAAACAACAGAAACACTGAAGAACAAAGGACTGAACAAAGAAAAGCCATCTTTAAAAAACAATGCAACGGGGTTAAAATGGAAAAGAAGGATTAAAATTTAAGCCTTGGGAAAACAACTAAAAAAAAGAATAGTTTGAAAAGTAAATATAACATTAGGAAGCAAAGAGAGGATTACAGAAGGAGAATCAGAGAGACATGGAGGACAAAGGGAGAGAAAAGAGGGGAAGATAAAGGAAAAAAGTTATAAGGGACAGAAACAGGAAATAAAGACACAGGGGAAACAAGGATTAAAGGTATTGGCCTACTTAAAAGACATAGAGATAATGGTTAAAAATATAAATTAAAAGAGGATTCTGCAAAGGTACAAGAGACAGTGTTGTTATATTAGAAATAGTAATGAGCTAGAAAATATGAAACATAGGTGATTAAAGTGAAAGATAAAACTGGTATTGTGATGTAATGGAATGCTTGCTAGGAAATAAGAGGAAGGAATGAAAATATTTTAATTGCTTTTAAGGATTTATAAATACAATTGAAGAAAAATGTGAAAGATTTATAATGAAATCAATCTCAGTTGTCAGGATGAATTTGAATGGATTAATCATTTTATTCATTATTTTTATATATTTTTTTCTTTTTTTAGAATGAAGTGTGCATTGTTAAGGGAAAGTACCAAGCGGAATTCGGTTGATAAGAGTTGTATGATATAAAATAGATATTAGAAAATTGAATGTTATAATTGTATAATGTATAAATTAAATGTTAATGAGATTTCAAAGGATAATAATTTTAAAATATAAAGGTGACACACTCTACTTGGTAATTATAGGGGGAACCTTGCTTTTTAATGCCTGGAAGGGGAGGGAATTTTCTTCTTTCTCTTCCCTTTTGGGATGATGATGGAAAAGAATCAATGAAATTGTAAGTAGGACAGACAAAAGTACAAGTATAATGACTAGAAAGATATAGAAATTTAGAAAAAGATATGTAATTGAATCAGAAAGGAATGAGATAATTATAAAATAAGGCTGAAGAAAGTAAGGGAAGAGAAGAATTATTGAAAAATTGATAAAATAGTGATACAATATGAAACTGAATACAAAGATGATGAATATGTAACTGAGATTATGTCTGTATGGAGATGTGATGAACTGGAATCATGCTGCTCTCAAAAAAAGATGTTTAATTTCTATTGTGTTTTGTAAAAACCCAATAAAACTGACTAAAATAAAAAGATTGATTGGTTAAAAAGTTACATGAGGGTCACACATGCACACAACTCAGAGCTGTTCCATAATACCCAATTAGTTCATCCTAGTTCATTATCACATACGTTGACTACCCCAGATTATTTTTTACTATGCTAATTATAAACTGGTCACCTCTGGATCCTTGTCCAGATGCCCTTAACCATTGCTTAAGGTAAATATGTCACCTTCCTTAATTCCAGGTACAGGTTTACTTTCCTTAGCTGAATGTAAAGCCACATCCTGTCATGTAATCTATCTAGGGGACATTTGTGGTCAGCTCCATGGAGAGTTTGTGGCCAAGCTCTGTTAAAGCAATGTTACCTCTAATTGCCACTAGTTTATAAATGCCTCTAATTATTTATTAATAAGCTCATAAAAACTAGGCAAAATTCCACTCATCCTACAAAATAAAAAGAAGAAAAGCAATCACCTGGAATACGTTTATTTTAAACCTTCATATAGGCTGAAGAAAACTCAGAAATAGTCCAGATGCATGTTGGACTATTAAACAACAAGAGACTCATTTGAATGTTACACAATTCCACAATGTGTGGTTTAACTTCAAAAGTGGAACTAGCCTGAAATGTAGTGTTCCAATATCAAAAACTGGGAACATTTACTAATGTAGGACCCTTAAAAATAGGCAAAGAACATTTTCAGTTGCATAGCCATTACGGACTTTGAATAAGTGTTTCTGAATTTCAACTTCCAGCTGGTAAGGATGGCAGACTTCTTTTTAACCATGTAATTTCAGGGACAACTTTTACAGTCCAGTTGTTGTTGTTGTTGTTGTTGTTGTTGTTGTTGTTGTTGTTGTGACCAGCTCAGTATTGACTCAGCCTAAAATGTAAAATGTAATTATAGTATGTTGACTAGTGTCTCTCCTTCAAAGAACTCTACAAAAGCTCTACTTTAACTTTCTAAAACATAGTTTAAAAAAGGTTTCTACTTATCTCATAGATTTAAATGCACGTTCAGGAACATCCACACCCACTCCAGATTTTTCCCCCCTGGCATAAGATGAAATGCTATGCCAAATTTCTTGTCTCTAAGGAATTCTCTAGAAGGGAAAAAGCTGTTTTTCCCCAAAAACAATTCTGGGCAGAATTCCTATATATACTGCTCAAAAAAATAAAGGGAACACTTAAACAACACAATGTATGACAACAAAATCACACAAAACTTAACAATGGAAATCAAATTCATCAACCCACGGAGGTCTGGATTTGGAGGTACACTCAAAACTAAAGTGGGAGAAAACACTACAGGCTGATCCAACTGTGATGTAATGTCCTTAACACAAGTCAGAATGAGGCTAAATAGTGTGTGTGGCCTCCATGTGCCTGTATGACCTCCCTACAATGCCTGGGCATGCTTCTGATGAGGTGGCGGATGGTCTCCTGAGGGATCTCCTCCCACACCTGGACTAAAGCATCCCCCAACTCCGGGACAGTCTGTGGTGCAACGTGGCATTGGTGGATGGAGGGAGACATGATGTCCCAGATGTGCTCAATTGGATTCAGGTCTGGGGAACGGGTGGGCCAGTCCATAGCATCAATGCCTTCGTCTTGCAGGAACTGCTGACACACTCCAGCCACATGAGGTCTAGCATTGTGGTGCATTAGGAGGAACCCAGGGCCAACCGCACCAGCATATGGTCTCACAAGGGGTCTGAGGATCTCATCTCGGTACCTAATGGCAGTCAGGCTACCTCTGGCAAGCACATGGAGGGTTGTGCAGCCCTCCAAAGAAATGCCACCCCACACCATTACTGACCCACTGCCAAACCGGTCATGCTGGAGGATGTTGGAGGCAGTAGAACATTCTCCACGGCGTCTCCAGACCCTCTCATGTCTGTCACATGTGCTCAGTGTGAACCTGCTTTCATCTGTGAATAGCACAGGGCGCCAGTGGCAAATATGCCAATTTTGGTGTTCTCTGGCAAATGCCAAACATCCTGCACGGTGTTGGGCTGTAAGCACAACCCCCACCTGTGGACGTCGGGCCCTCATACCACCCTCATGGAGTCTGTTTCTTACTGTTTGAGCAGACACATGCACATTTGTGGCCTGCTGGAGGTCATTGTGCAGGGCTCTGGCAGTGCTCCTCCTGTTCCTCCTTGCACAAAGGTGGAGGTAGCAGTCCTGCTGCTGGGTTGTTGCCCTCCTATGGCCTCCTCCACATCTCCTGATGTACTGGCCTGTCTCCTGGTAGCGCCTCCATGCTCTGGACACTACGCTGACAGACACAGCAAACCTTCTTGCCACAGCTAGCACAGATGTACCATCCTGGATGAGCTGCACTACCTGAGCCATTTGTGTGGGTTATAGACTCTGTTTCATGCTACCACTAGAGTGAACACTCCGCCAGCTTTCAAAAGTGACGAAACCATCAGCCAGAAAGCATAGGAACTGAGAAGTGGTCTGTGGTCACCACCTGCAGAACCACACCTTTATTGGGGATGTCTTGCTAATTGCCTATAAGTTCCACCTGTTGTCTCTTCCATTTGCACAACAGCATGTGGAATTGATTGTTAATCAGTGTTGCTGCCTAAGTGGACAGTTTGATTTCACAGAAGTGTGATTAACTTGGAGTTACATTGTGTTGTTTAAATGTTTCCTTTATTTTTTTGAGCAGTGTATTTTTTACTGGCAAAGCCTATTCCTGAAAGTTACTAGGAGTTGTAATTTAGCAATATTTTGAGGTTCACTTCTGATTTAAGGCCCAACAACTTTTTTGGGGGGATTTTATAGTTTTTACTACCATTTCCACTAGTATTGGAATTGTTGTAGAAGAAGCCAAATAATGTTCCTATTTATTGAAGAATGGAAATACAGAAAAATACTAATATTTCATTATGTAATATAATTCCCAGGAAATTTCAAATGGGAAAATTGTTTGGAAAGGAAGGATAATCCTAGATATTCCTTTCCTTGTTACCAGCTTGCTTTTGGGCCCAATTCAAGATGCTAGTTTTAAAGCCCTTCATGACACAGAAGCAGGTTATTTGAGGGTCCACATGTTCTTGATTACATTTGGCCATAAGATCACATAAGGTCTAGTAGAAGCTAGAGCCCACTGTAACTACATAGCAAAAAAGGCATTAAGAATTGTTAACCTAATCCTACATAGCTTTTTCTCTGGTAATATCACACTACTAACTAGAGCATACAAAACATTTGCTAGACCAATACTTGAAAACAGCTCATCAGTCTGGAACTCACATTACATATCTGATATTAACACAGTTGAGAAAGTCCAGAAATATTTCACAAGAAGAGTTCTACACTCCTCTACTCATTGCAGAATACCTTATGCCACCAGACTTGAGGTTCTAGACCTAGAAAACCTAGAACTATGCCGCCTTCGGTCCGATCTAAGTATAGTATATAAAATCATACATTGCAATGTCCTCCCTGTCAATACTGCAGCTTCAACCATAACAATACAAGAGCACACAATAGATACAAACTCAAGGTTAACCACACCAAACTTGATTGCAGGAAATGACTTTAGCAACAGAGTGGTCAATGTCTGGAATACTCTACCTAACTCTGTGGTTTCTTCCTCAAATGCCAAAAACTTTAACCTTAGATTGTCTATTATTGACCTCACCCCTTTCCTAAGAGGTCTGTAGGGGGCATGCATAAGCGCACCAACGTGTCTACCATCCCTGTCCTACTGTTTCTTTTTATTTTTCTTATATGTATTCATGTATTCATAACTATTTTCATACTTATACCTGTTATTTTATAATCACTTGACAAATAAATAAATAAAATAAATAAGAAGAAGTATGTTGCAAGTCCTGTCTGCTAAGGAACTACGCATGGTGGGATTCAGAAGATGAGCATTTTCTCCTGTGATGCCTGTGTTATGGAAGATCATCCAGATCCACCATCATTCCCAAGGTGAGGTGGAATCCATCCTTGTTATTTTTCCTTGTGTCTCAAAATTTGGTTATATCATTAGGCCTTCCCAAGGAATTGTGAGTTGGTGAAGTGGCTCAATTGCTATTAACATCTATTATATACAGCTTTTAATCATATATTTTAAAAACATTTTACTTAATTATTTTTATATCACAATCTTTTTATTTTATGCCATCCAAATTCACATTTTGTGAGATAGGTGCAGTGGTGGGATTCAAAATTTTTTACTACCTGTTCTGTAGGTGTGGCTTTGGTGGGCGTGGCAGGGGAAGGATACTGTAAAATCTCCAGTCAGAGGGGGCATTTGGAGGTTCTCCAAACTACTCAAAATTTCCCCTACTGCTTCTCCAGAACTGGTCAGAACCTGCTGAATACCACCTCTGGATGGGTGATTATATAAATATGATGAACAAAGAAACAAAGTGATGTTTAATGTAGTTATTGACTGATGCTATATTGCAAAATCACCCCCACACAGCATATGGTTTGTTGTATAGGAAAAAAAATGCAGGTGTCCTTTTTATAATCACTGCTGGTCAAAAATCTGGAAGAATTCCAGAAGCCATCCTCTGCATGACTTCTTCAGCTCACCAAAGCTATGGGTTATATTTGAACTTCACAAGAGAAGCTGCACAGTTAAACTAACAATTCTCATTTAATATGGTATGCATGAGAAAGTAAAAATAATAAAATTTCCTGAACTTGAACATTTCTTCTGAAGGGAATAATATCAATCATGGTATCAGTAGCAATACCATTTTTCCTAAGGAAGAAATATAGAAAGAAATATATAGCACTAATTTAATGTAAGAATAATCCATATTCCTTTAGTTGAAGTCTACAAAACTATGTAAACAGACAAAGGAAATTATTGTCTTAAAGAATAATTGTTCATATTACAATTCAGTTTATGCAGAAGCCAACATTACTGATTTTCTATCATCTTCCAACCATCTGAATACTTAAGTGACAATATTTGAATCATATATTTTCTTGATTTTTTTAGACATTACATTTCTGGGAATAGTGCAAAGGGATAAGGCACAGAGAAAAATTATATACATGGAGACATTTCAGTTTCGCTCTGATTGAATGAACCATTTGTGCTGCTGTTTTTAAACAAAATAAATTTTCTAATGTCTAGGTATGAACCAAGACTGTATTCTCAATATAATACAGTTGGCTGGATTCTTTAATAATCAGATTGATAAGACCATATAGAATTTTGACTTAAAATTTTTGACTTTAAAAGTTTTAAATAAAACTTTACAAATACAAGCAGAATGAGACAACCATTTTATGAAATAATGGCCTGTTATTAGGAATGCTTTAATAAATACCATATTATTTATTTATTTATTTATTTATTTATTTGAACTTATATGCGCCCATCTCCAAGACTCAAGGCTTACAACTAAAACAGGAACAATAAATACTTAAAAAACGATTAAATTAGATTATAAGTTCAAACATTATAAAACCTTAAAACCATCCCTCCCCAAGGGGTCACAGCCCGGTTGGTCAAACAGCCAGGTCTTTAACTCACGGCGAAAGGTGCGGAGGTCAGGGGCCAGGCGGAGCCCCAGAGGCAGTTGATTCCAGAGGTCAGGGGCCGCGACAGAAAAGGCTCGTCGTCGGGGAACCACCAGCCGGCATTGGCCGCCGGGGACCCGAGGAGTCCTTGCCTATGGGCTCGCACAGGGCGACCGGTATTTGATATTGGAAGAAGACGCTCCCTTAAGTATTGAGGACCCATGTCGTGAAGGACTTTGTATGTTAACACCAAAACCTTGAATCTCACCCGGAGCGCAACCGGCAACCAATGCAGGCCATGCAGGAGGGGGGTCGTATGGGAGAACCAGGTAACTCCCATCACCACCCGCGCCGCCGCATTATCAGGTGCATAACATGTATTCTCCTTTTGTGGAATTAAAAATGCCTTCAAATTCTTTCTGAACTGATATTTTAGAACTGGAAAATTTAGTTAAAGCTTGAATACATGAATATTTTAGGAGCCCAACATTTAAAATTTAGGTTCTTGTAGCTATGTATTATTCAATTAAAAAAAAGTTGGCAGGAACAATAAGTGATCAAAAGAGGCATTTCAGTTTACAAAGTTGGCCTTTCTAAAAACATGAGACAATTTAGTTATATCTACAACTTTTAGCATATGTAGGTAGAAACATATAACTGCTACAGTGAGAATTTTAATCAGAGGCTCAAGCAAGCACTTAAATCAACTTTAAAAACTAAAGATAATGTGGAAGCCTAAAGAAATAACCTCCTTTATCTTTGGAGAGTACACTATGATTTGTTGTTGATTATTGATTTGCCATTATTTTTCCTCCAATAAATAAACTATTATCAGAATTATTAAAAGGTCTAAGATGCCTAGAGTGCCACTGGAGGAAAATGACGGATGAATCCAACAGGATATGATTTATAGCTGCTTTAAGGCCTACTGTCACTTATTAAAGGTGATAAGAGTGGTGAAACACCAATGTTTTTCTGCCATTATTGCAACTGCAGAGTGTAGCTCAGGCCTGGTGGTCCTGTTCAGGATCACTCAGTCCCTCCAAGAACATTAGGGATTGGGTGATCATCTTCAGGGTATGCAGAAGAATTTGTGGAATATTTGATTGACAAGTCATTCAGATTTGTTCTCAGTTGGAATCCATGCATGGTGCAGGTCCATTAGAGTTTCCTAGGGAAAGGCTTACCTGGTTAACTGGAAACTGTTTAATCCTGTTGAACCTGAGGTCTGTACAGAATTCTCAGTGTAACTACCTGTCAATTAGATCCTTGTCCCTCCTGGCTGGTGAAAGTCTCCACCATCTGCCACCACAGGATGAGATTCCATCAGTATGTTGATGAAAGTCAATTTTACATCTCCATCCTCAATAAGCCAAGTGATGCTGTCACTCATGGTGCCTGGGATCTATGGGAGTCTAGAAGATGGACAACATGTTTTGGGTGAACCCTGGTAAGTCTGAGTGGTTTTGGGTATATGGAGTTTTGGGATCTGGGACTTTAATAACTTTAGTTCTGGATGGGATTGCACTGCACCAGGCAGATCCAGTGTACAAATTGAGAGTTCTCCTGGGCTTGCAATTCCTGCTCTAAAAGGAAGAGAGGCTTTGTGCAACTTTGTCTTGTGCTCCAGTTGTGCCCTTTCCTGGACTGAAAGTCCCTGCACCATCTCTTGCTCGGACTACTGCAATGCATTTTACATGGGACTACCATCGAAGAGTATTTGGAAGCAACCGTTGGAGCAGTTGGTTATCACTTTTAAAGCCCTTCATGGCATGGGTCCAGATTACCTGACGAGATGTCTTACCACAATGCATGTCCCACCTACAGCATGAAGAGGGGCATGGAGAGGAGCCTTTTCTGCCATGGCTGCTGCCCTTTGGAACATCATGCTCCCCAAAGAAAGACCCATATCCTCCCATTTAGTCTTCCTAAAGGACCTGAAAACCTGGCTCTGCCAACTGGGTGGGAGCCCCAATGGAGGTGCATCATTCTGGAGGTGGTTAATGGACTAAGCTATAAAACCCCACCTCTCCCCATGTGTATCTTGCATCTTCCCTCCCTATCTTTGTCAATTTTAACTAATTTGTTGCTA
Source organism: Naja naja (assembly GCA_009733165.1). Lineage (NCBI taxonomy): Eukaryota > Metazoa > Chordata > Lepidosauria > Squamata > Elapidae > Naja > Naja naja. Next base: position 81,655,138 of record CM019151.1, on the reverse strand, counting down.
TTTATGATTGTAATGTTAAATGTTTCATTGGTTTTTAATCATTGTAAGCTATCTAGAGTCACCTCCAGGCAAGATGGGCAGCATATAAGTTGAATGAATGAATGAATGAACAAATGAAAGAATGAATGTGTATACAAGTATTATTTTGATTAAATGGAGGTTTGCTAAATTTTGTTACAAAAGCTCTATCCTCTTATGTTGTCCTCCTATTGTCCTCTCATATTGACTTTAATTTTTCCAGATAATTTAACGTTTATGTATATCTCAAACAAAATCAGCAAAATCATTTGTATAAATTAACTTCTGCATTTAATGTAGATCCTTAGCCAATATTGTCAGCAAATAAATCACTATGATTTGTAGGATTTCTGCAACATTTGGGAACAAATATGTTGAAACATATTTGCTCAGTAAGCCTATGTAGTGCAATAAAAACAGTTGTGCCAACAGTTCTTTTTTACCACAATGTAACCCATATATTGAAGATGTATGGTTTTATATATAAGGAAATTATACTTTCATAATAGAAAGAAATAAACATAAAGGCAGATGGAATAATAAGTGTAGTCTGAAGTTATTAGGACTAATGAGACAGCTATTTTATTAACAGTTGTAAAAGCTACTCTCATCCTCTTATGTTCAACCACACCGTATTGTTCCTCCTACACACTGTTGAATGAGAAGCACTGCATGCAACTCATTAATTTAAACAGCCAACATGAACATGTCTGTAATATAGCCTATAAAATAAAGTTAATTAACAAGCAAAGGAATCAATATGCAGCCTATTTATATAAGTGTCAAAAATTCAAGTACAAATCTGCACTAATTAGTTCTGTGAAATACAATGATTTCCCCCCAATCTATCAAAAATACTTGAATTCCAAAGTGAATGAATGGTTCAATAAATAATATTGTATCTCGATACACCTTACATTGTACTTCCAACTGCTTGCCCAAAACAGTCAAATACCCCTGGAATCAACCTCTACTTTATCTGTGTTCTCTATTCAGAAGCATTTTCTTTTATTTTCCTCTACAACAAACCCTTTTAGATAATTGCCAACAGCAATTCTCAATCACATCTTGCAACGTTTTCCTCAGTTTCCTTTTGGAACCAAACCAAAAAGTTTGTCCTTCCCTTAACTTGTCCTCCATAATCTTCTCTACATTCCTACTTGTTGGGCATTCTCACTCAATATTTGAGACACAGAGATAGCAAAAGATTGGTGAAGATTTTCTTGGCTTTATGCCCTGTGTTTTTCTATCATTTAACTGGAATTGTTAATTTTTTAATATTGTAATATTTATGGTTAGGGAGTTTTTTTTATACTGATTCTTCTGCCTTATATGCCACATACTATAATGAAAATGTACGTAAAGGCATTTTTATATTAAGCAGTAGGTGGCCAACTTAATTTTCACTAAAATTAATCTCTCCTTAATTTTCTAGGCTGGTGGGGAAATGAATAATGGATTTTCCATTGGATTCATTGGCTATATTTACAGAAGATGCTGTATAAAAGTAGCTGGTAAGTAATTCAATCTTTACTTAATTAAAGGTGCTGGCCAAATGCAGAGTCTTTAAATGGAATTTGTATAGGAACACCTCCAGTTGGCCTAAGTTTGTGATGTCATTGTGAGCATCTATAAGTATGTTTTAGGTACGATGAAGTACCACACAATTTTACACAACATATACATTATTCTACTACATATTTCTTGGTTTTGTTGGCAGATCATGGACTCCACAATGCGACTATACCTTACTTTGGTCCACCTTATCTCATTTTTAATTTTATATAATTTGCTGGAAATTGCAAGTACGGTAATTCCTGTTTCTTGAAAACCATCTTGGTAGACAGAAAATAAGTAACTTTTGTACTCTTTTTACTGCTCTTTATCTCTTGTGTCTCCTGTGGTATTTTTACAAATAAAAGTTCTTAATAAAGGAAGATTTTTTAGTGCTTGCTGCAGGAAATCACACAATTCTTTCTATATAATTAAATGAAAATACAGAAACTATTTGAAGTTCACAGAAATGGGAATAAAGATATGTGTCCAACTCCACAAATATCTTCTGCAATCAATAGACTGGCTACAAGGCACAGGTGTACATCACATAAACAACCAAAATTACAGTGGATGGATGTGATTATTATTTACTTCAAATAGTTCTTTACTCCCTGACTATTCTAATTAGGCACTATCCAGCTGCTTAACATTTGCTGCTGAGCTTTGCTTAAAAGAACTTTTCATTCCTAAATAAAATTTCAAATGACAAGACAGGTTATTATGAGGACACAGACATGAGAAGCAACCATTGAGAAGTATCAAAAACAAAACCTAAAGTTAGCTATTCAGTAGGTGATAATTAAGAATTATCAATAAATAGAATATACAAAAGTATTATGGAATTTTAGATAACTAAAAATACATTGATTGGTATAACAGTAACTCAATTACTATACTTTTTGTATAAGATATATCTTCTTTGACATTTTAATGAATGGATTTAAATAAATCAATTTATGGACTGAAGTAAGTTGCATTTGTGGAAAACATATGAGGGGACTAAGGCCTTTGGTTTGTTTCTCCTTTCAGAACAAATATGACTACCAGCAAAACAAGATTACCTGCTGAGGCTGATGTTTCTTCACAATGCTATCTGGAAAGCATCATATGATTTTGAGAGGTATCATGGTCAAATAATCATTCTAGAATGTGCTGCAAAGGGAGAGCAAGCTGTCTGAAATATCTTATTCTGACTGAAGAAAGTATCTTTCTTTTTGAGGTGGATCTTTTAAAATAAATAGATGATAGATAGATAGATAGATAGATAGATAGATAGATAGATAGATAGAGTGCAATAGCACCTAGACTTATATACTACTTTACAGTGCTTTATTGCCCTCTCTAAGTATTTTACAGAGTCAGCATATTGCCCCAACAATTTTGGGTCCTCATTTTACCCACCTCAGAAGGTTGGAAGGCTGAGTCCACCTTGAGCCTGGTGAGATTTTACAGCAATGAAGTTCTGAACACATGGAAGTTTGCATTCAGTCCTTAATGAAATAAAATTTTAATGACAAACTTTAGACTTAAAAAAATTGAAATAAACAGCAAAGCTCTTTCTTTGATTTCATAAAATTATAAATGGGTTAAGGGACTAATTACATTTCAAATAAAATTTTGGAATTAATTATTATAGGAATCCTTCTTGAAGGGAAAGTCAACTTATTTTGAATTTTTTTCTAACACAGAGTTATACAATTTTAAAATTTGGTCACTGGAAGGAACTAAACATTTAAATTAAAGGAGAAGAATATCTAAATATTAACAGCTACAGAATGACATAAAATATAATATTGAATATGTCCAAAAGACATTTTGTAAGAAATGACAGAAATGGAACAAATTTTACATGATGCGTCTGAATAAGTATTGAAGATGTTTCTAAAAATAACAGTCGATCACATTTCTTTATATTTACAAAAGTATTTGTTAAAGCTTTAAAGAATCCTGTGAGAAGGCATTAAAAAAATGAAAAGAAATCAAACATTATTTGAATGAAGATTAAGATTGTTAGAAGTAAAATGAAAAACTGAAAACTCAGTTTATTTGATTGAGTTTAAATAGTGGTGAGATTCAAATAATTGAGCAACTGGTTCTCTGCCCTAATGACTGGGTGGACATGGCTGGGTAGTCATGTTACTGGGTGGGTGTGGCCAACTTGATTGGTTTCATCCTTAGGAAATTTCTCCTTAGTCCAACTCACAATAAAATAGCACTGTTTCAATATTTAGAATAGAATAACAGAGTTGGAAAGGACCTTGGAGGTCTTCTAGTCCAACCCCCTGCCTAGGCAGGAAACCCTACACCACTTCAGACAAATAGTTATCCAACCTCTTCTTAAAAACTTCCAGTGTTGCAGCATCTACAACTTCTGGAGGCAAGTTTTTCCACTGATTAATTGTTCTGTCAGTAAATTTGAGGGGCTCCTACAAAAATGAGGGAGTCAGTCTATTTTCCAGAGCACCAAAAGGCACAACGAGAAACAATGGATAGAAACTAACCAAAGAGAGAAGCAACCTAGGACTAAGGAGAAATTTCCTAAAGGTCAGACCCAGGGTGGGATGCTACCGATTCTGCCCAGCTCTATAGAACCGGTAGCTCTGAAGAGCAGCAGACACAGAATCAGAGCAAAATGTAGTCACTGAACCGGTAGTAACACCGGTTGAATCCCACCCCTGATGTGACCAATCAACCAATGGAATAGCTTTCCTTCAGAAATTGTGGGTGCTCCATCACTAGAGGCTTTCAAAAAGAGTGAGGGAAGTACACCCCAAAGGGACAGTGCCAGGAACCACTAAAACAATGTAGAAAACTTAAAACCTTAAGAGCCTTGGTGGTGCAGGCTGTTTAACACCTAGAACTTAGCTCCAGCTGCCTGCAATTAGTGCAGGCTCAAATCCCACCAGGCTCAAGGTTGACTCAGCCTTCCATTCTCCCGGAGTAGGTAAATTGAGGACCCAAGATTGTTGGGGGCAATAAGCTGACTTTGTAAAAATGCCGCTTGGGTGGGGGGCCAAAAAGCCCTAGTAATAAGCAGGCATATACAATAGAATGAAAGCTATTGCTGAGCATTGGGTTGTGCTCCAAAGATTGTAAGCCACCCTGAGTCTCTGGAGAAGGGCGGCATATAAATGCGAATTTAAAAAAAAACAGCCATTCCTCTTTTTAAAAAAAGTCAACACAGCAAATGCAAATGCAGCAGCTGAGAGGGAAACTAAGAGTGGCTGCTCATGCTAATTAAAAGCCTGGCTGTGCTGCCAAAAGCCATTAACCTTTCAAACTCTATGTTCTCTGTGTTTTCAATTGGATGCTTCACAGCAGAAACAATACACCTGGCTGGACCACACATGCATTAAATTCATGACCTGTATGATTAAGCTGCATCATTGTCCCCTCCTGTATTCCTCCCCCCCCAGGAAGAAACAAGAAGTAGCCAACACTGCAGCAGCTATAAAAGATATTGGGGAACTCCAGGGAGTATCAGCTGATCACAGAAGTGTTACTTAATACTCTTTATAATGACAATGTTTGTAATCTTGTCCTTCTTCCTGAAGGGAAGAGGTTAATCCCTTCCCTAGATGGGTGATTGATGGGTTTCCCTGCCCTAATCCTGTCAGTTTCTCTTGTTTATTGACTTGATCCAGCATGCATCAGCTGCATTCCAGCTGCAACTATTAAGTGGTTCTTGGCTGTCTGCCCAGAGCTATTAATTGAAGGGAGAGAGAGAGAAACAAAAACCCTCTCTATCACTTTATTTTTAACCAGTTCTCCAAACTGCATAAGGCATAAGCAATTAACTAACGTTCAGATGAACCGGTGAGAAATGGCTGAATCCCACCCATGAGTTAAAATATATATGTTGTCATTTTTCTGGCAACTGTTAATGGACTTCTGTTACATCAGAATGAAAATGATGCTTTATTGATTTGTGTTATTGGTTTTAAAGTAAGTATCTTGGTGTATAAGTATATAGACATGTATATCTTTCACTTCAAAACATGTATCCATTTTCCATATTTTTCCCCCAAAAGTGAAATTATAAATATATTTTGATATTTGTTTGAACCTAATGTTATCCATACATCTGGCAATGATGGTTCAGGTTAGAGTCAGTCAGTGAACGAAATATTTCTTATGGTCATATACCAGTATAACTGCTTAGCTAATATTTGCATGCACAAAAACTAAATTCTTTCACATCCTTAATAAGAGAAAAGTAAGATATAATAAAAGCAGAAATTTAGTTTATTTATTTAAAGCATTTAAATGGCTGAATATAATAGTTGAATTCAATGGTACTTGGTTCCTTGCCTATAACACTACATAACCCTGCATTAGAAATGTAGTGAAGAATAATAAAGCATGTGACTGCAAGGAAGGAAAGCAACTGCTATAAATCCAATTTAATTTCCTCGCTCATGAGCATTGTAATTGTTATGTATGCAGGTTTGAAATCATTGGTTTAGTTTGAATTGTTCTTGTAAAGTGTTGGAAATGATTGGTTTAAAAAGTGCAGGAAAACCCTGCACTCTGATTGGCTGTCAGCTGCGGCTGCCGACTATAAGTAGCAGCCGCAGCAAAGCCAGTCGGGTCCGTTCTGAGCTGAAAGTCACAATAAACTTAAGAGCTGAAGCACTCCGTGTCTACCTCTCTATGCAAACTTAACCGTAATGATTTTCTTTTAACTCCTTTGGCAAAATGAAAAAAAAGGTTGCCCCACCAGAATACAAACCCCCAAAGGTGACTGCATTTGTTGAATCTCTGTTGAAAGAAACAGCTCAAATCCACTATTTTTTCCGTCTTGAAAGATTTTAGAGCCCATTATTTCGATGTTAGATGTGAGCTTCAGTTTTCCTGTCAAAATCAAATAAAGGTATGTGTTCTGTTTTGATGCCAGTTTGAAAGATAAAAATGTTTATTCATAGAGTACAATGGCCAATGTTCTTTATTCTGTAAAGTATAAATACATCAGAAAATATTTCAGACTGTCTTGGAAATGAAATAACAAGGCCAGAAGATATACCTAAAGACAGAAATTCGATATAAGTTTTAACAATTGCCACATACATACAAGATAATCAAAGTGCTAAAGTCAGGTGATATTTTAAACTATTTTATACCAAGATTTTCATAAGGTTACCATACAGCTAGATTTATTCAGACAGATTCTCGTTTTAAACTTTATGCACATATCAGGCTGAAAATCCAAACTATGACAACAGCCTGTGCTTCTGCAGTTGGATTAGATTCAGGGAGAGAAGAAATAAGGCTGGCCATATTGAAACTGGAAAATTTCTCAATCCTTTCCTGACTGGAAGGTATGTATGAATACACAGAGAGAGACACAGAGAGAGAGAGAGAGAGAGAAACAGAAACAGAAACAGAAACAGAAACAGAAACAGAGAGAGCAGGCAGGACGAAACTAACATGCCCCACATAATAACTTTAGATTGCCTTTTCGATCCAAACTTTGCCTGTTGTCTCTCTCCAAAGGCAACAGACAAATTTAGAATATCATGAACCAGAAGATATGTAGTTGTTTTAATAGGTTTTTTTCCCCTTAATAAATGCATAAATGTTTTTTTGCATGCTATACTTTGAACAGCACACCAGGTAAAATAATAATTCATTCTAGAGAATTATAATTTCAGAAATTTCAAATAAGTTAACTGGACTCCAAGTGTATATTGGCCTTAGGGAACATTTCTTTCTCATAAGTCATCATTATCATTTTTATTTAGCTTACTGTCCTGCATTGATTTCTAATGTCAACATCTTTATGAGGGGGTTGTAGAAGATGACTAGACTGAACCTGAAGAACTGGTCAAATGTGTCATAAGTCACGAATCCCTGCGTATTTATAAGAGATTTAAGTACAGGCCTCCTTGAATTTCTCTTAATTCCTGCTCATTTTCCTTGACCATTAGTAGCTCAGATTTTGTAGAGAGCTGAAGCTTGCATTACATCTTTCTACACATTTGAACTGCTTAAATCTACTGGTTTTCCTGGCTTGACGATGATGAGGGAAATAAATAACTATTTGTCTCTTTTTAAGATGTAGGAAATAATTGGGTTTGATGATTCTGCAACTCAGCAGTCTGAATAAATCATGACTGTTATGATATTAAACATAAATATGTAGGACCATTTCAGCAGCCATCCCTAGTGGTATGCAAAATATATGTTTATATATTGTTTTGGTGATATTGGTAATGGCCTAAATTTTTACTGCTGTTGGAATTGGAAACTAAGCAAAACCTCTTCTCACAAAGCTGAGTATGGATTATCTCAGCGTTCTCTCAATAACCCCTTTGGTTCATGCATTATCTTACTTGAAAAATGCAGGTAAGCAAAGGTATGAAATTGCAGATGTTAGGAATTTGCACAATCATTTAAAAATGCCTGCTATAGCCATGGGTGTTGCCAAGGCATTTGCAATACTCAGACCCAAGAGAACAGAAAATATGGAAAAGAGTGATATTGTAACTTCTCCGTACAATATTTTTTTTAAAGGATATATTTTAGAGTATGAATATATAGGTTCCTTAGTATCAAAGAATGTTTTGCCTTAAGTCAAATAGGTGGCAAAACAGTATGAACTGTAACCAGATAATTTAATTATCTGTTTGGGGGGAAAAGACAAAGGAATTTAAGACACATTCTGTCTATTATTAATTGACTTGGTAAGAGTCATCCACTTCAAAATCCATAGTTCCTTTCCTGTTTTAATCCCAAAGGTGCTTTTTCCAAAAGACAAAGAAACAATTTCTTGGTTTTTTTTTCCTATGAAAATGTTTTTCTGAAGAAACTCCTTGGATGAGGAGCAAACATTTTCAGGGAAAAAACAAGAAAGTCCTATCTTTGAGATAACCATGACATGGATGATTGAAAATTTCCCTAGACATTTTTTATTCTAACTTTTCTTGTCTAGTGAAAACAAGCATTTTTGCTTATACATGGGCCTGCTAATGGTAGACCACTAAATTGTTTAGGTTTCGCTTTCCTTCTTCTAGGTAGAAAACAGACAGGAAAGGCAAGAATGAAAAATCAACTTGGGAGATTCTATGTTGAAACTAATCTGAGCTTTTTCCTCTGCTACTCTCCTGTTGAATTCACTCTCCTATTTTGGAACCCTTTCTGAAATGTGCTGCTTTCTCCCTGGGAGAATGAGATGACATTGCCTATACCCACCCCTCCCCGCTCCAAAATCTTTAAGCTGCAGATTCCATCACCAAAAAAAAGCCATTTTGTGTAGAACTGGCTAAATAAAAGAACCTAGTAATAACACTATTAAACTACTAATGGTTAAAACATTTCATATTAATGGCTGTATTTGCAAGCTAAATATGATTTTTTTCCTTTTTTTAAAAAAGGCGGGATAATGTTGTCTTGTGAAATAGTTCTATTTTAAAAATAGATGTCAACTGTTTGCAGAAGTGCACATATTCTATCCAGAGGTGGTATTCAGCAGGTTCTGACCAGTTCTGGAGAACCGGTAGTGGAAGTTTTGAGTAGTTTGGAGAACCAACAAATACCACCTCTGACTGGAGATTTTACAGTATCCTTCAATCTCTTCTGTTGTTATAGTATGAGCAATGGTGGGTTAGACAGAAGTGGTACACCACTGTTCTGGTTACATGTTGCTTAACACTGGATAAGAACTTCATTGATACAGATGCCTCAATATTAACAATATCCCAGTGCATTTGACTAAAAATAATTTCAAAAGATGATGATATAACAATGCCTTCAAAATCCTATGAGTCTACGTATTATTAAACATCCAAACATCACTGTGCAACTTTATCTCTCCAAACTGACCTAGTAGCTCCCATGAGTTCAGTGCAGCTGGTGCACAGAAAAGCACAGCAATGTATATACCTTAAATCAGAGGTGTCCAACCTTGGCATCTTTAAGACTCATGGACTTCAATTTCTGGAAATCCTCAGCCAGCATGGTTTGGCATCCCTGCATTAAAGCTTGCATGACACAGGGAACAATGCAATGCATATCATTAATTGTTGTCAAATCATGGAGCCAGCTCATTGCTGATTTACCAGAATGATTTGAAGAGAAGAGGGGCTGCTCATTATTGTTCAAATGTTCAGTTCTACATTAAAATGTATCACACTCTCATAGCTGTTACAAATGTGCAATGCTATGAATTTGATCCCCGCCAAAGTTCTTTGAGGTACAAGGAAATTAAAACCACCCACTAATCTCTAATTTAATGAATCTTAAAGCAGGTTCACTTTTCCTCCAGTTCAAATGAATACTTTTGCACAATTCTAGACAAGGATACATCTGGAATCAGATGTTTGAAAAAGAATATATATATATATTTATGCTCCTGTTTCTTCTAAAGCCCCCCCCCCCACCTTTTATAAGTAAACATAAGAGTCAATATAATTTTTTTTAAAAAAGGCAATACAATTTTACATTTTTGCTTTTTGGGGGGGCTGAGTTCTAGTCTAGTTTCGTTTCTAGTCTAGTTTTGTTTTATCTTACTAAAATGAGTTGCATGATAGTTTTTACCTATACAAAAGGTTTTTTTTTAATTTGCATCAATTAAAATTTCATTTTATCATGGAGTACAGTAGCCAATTTAAAATGTGATTACTTCAATTGCCTTGGGATATTTGCTAATTAATAAATGATACTTTTTGGGGGGGAAGAATGTTAAGTGTTATATTAAGCTGCTGATAAATGGGTCCAACTAACAACATAGTGCAATTATTGTAGTGCATTTAGGACAATATGTTCAGACTAAAATTATACTGGAATTATATCACTGAAAGCAACTAAAACTGCAGGATTTGCACTTGAATAGTAGTTAATTGTACTTAAAGTAATGGTAGAAAATAATTTCAGTTATTCCACAGGAAATGTGAGGAAAATATTTAGTTTATCATATCTGGACTTGCTATTCGTGAGTGGCAGATGACATTACAAACTTATACACTGATTAGTAGACATGCTAATTGTTATTAGCTTCCCAAGTTACAATCAAAAGGACAGACACAGAAGGTTGTTGCTTCTTATAAGATTTTACTCTTAAATGGAGAAGTGCAACATCCATGTTATATTAAATACTTTATGTTATTGAAGATGGCTTATTTTAATACTTTGGTAGAAGCAACAGAAAGAACCAATATATTCAAAACTCTATGTGCAAAATTTGTTTGTTTTTTAAAAATAAATTTCAGCTTGTTTCATAAACTCTATGACGGTCAAGATGGAAATTGCTTTTTCATAGCTCTGTTAGATAAATGATGGAAGGCTGTATTCATTGTATCTGCTTAAAATTATGTATGTCTCCATTATGGAAGAAATATACACAAGGATTGCATCTCCTGACCTGGACCCCAGTTTTCATATGTTCAATATCCCCTCAGGTATAATTTATACTTCCGGAACTTTGAGAATACAGATAATCCCACCACTGTAATGAACAGACAATCATGAGGACTGGATATACTACATGTAAAATTAGGTAGATGAGTGACACCAGATATTAAGAAAGGACAAAATTACTCTTAATAAACTCTTATATAATAAATTCTAAATATATATTGTGCAACATATATAGAATCAAGATATTTCATTGTACATAACATATCATACTGAACATTGCTTATAATACGATTGTGAACTTTATTTTTCACATGAATTGTTGGACAATATACTGACTCTGTAAATTGCTTAGACAGGGGTGTAAAGCACTATGAAGCAATACATAAGTCTAAGTGCTATATGCTATTGCTATATAGCTAAAATCAGAAGCCTCACTTTATGCATGCAGTTTCTTAGATACCTTCAGTTGTTACTGTTATTATTATAGTAAATATTTACCAGTAAATATAATTCTACTTTATCAATAGCTGTTAAACACTCATAAAACTATTTCAGTCTTTTAATCTAAGTAATTAATTTTAAGTCCAAACACTTAAACTCCAAAATAAAACAACAAAAAAGTTAATGATTATCTGTTTAAAGCATTCCTTCATCTTCTTTGAGAAATCTTAATTTCTAAATGGTTTTAAAACATAGCTGGAATAAAAAGAAATACTATTATATTTGTCATTGTACATGGTGTGCTGCTTGTTTTTTATTCTCTGCATAATCATTAAAATCTATATGGGCATGCTGTGAAAACCATTTTTACGGTGGCAATCCTAAAATGCTCAAGAAAGCAAAACAATTATCTTTCAGACAATGCAAATGAAAGTAGATGCTGAACTATATTAACAGCTCACTAAGATATCCATCAGAGGCTCACTATTTATACACATGCAAGTAGAAACTGAATCATATATTTCCATTTCTTGATTATGGCTGCAGAACTGGATTGTGCTTAAATGCAGTAATTGACTGCTCAAAAGAGATAGAAATAAAAATTGCTTTGCTTGTCAATAGCATTAAATGAGAAGAAAGAATTTCTGCTCCTTAGATCAAATTGTAGAAGTATGAGATAGTTCTTGTGCAAATTTTACATTTTGACATTGAATAGCTTTAGGAGTAAAGGGGAATCTACATGTCCCAGGATAATGTTGCAGAATCCAATCTGGGTCGGTCACTGGGACTGTAGGTTTAATCTTCCAAGCTTTCAGACTCATGCTTGAGCCCATCCTCAGGGAATTTCTTTCTAGTAGTGTGTGGTTTGGCCTACTCTGTGAGTGGTATTTATACGGTGCCTTGTGTGTGGTTTTTTAGTAGTTGATTGGGTGTTAGCTGGCTATTAAGTCTTTGGCTGTTAGTTCCTTGGACTGCCAAGCCCTTGCTCTCTATGTTATGTATGCAGGTTTGAAATCATTGGTTAAGTTTGAATTGTTCTTGTAAAGTGTTGGAAATGATTGGTTTAGAAAGTGCGGGAAAACCCTGCACTCTGATTGGCTGTCAGCTGCGGCTGCTGGCTATAAGTAGCAGCTGCAGCCCAGCCAAAGCGGGTCCATTCTGAGCTGTAGTCACTAATAAACAAAAGAGCTTGAAGCACTCCGCGTCTGTCTCTTCATGCAAACTTAACACTCTAAGTACTTGATAAGCTAGTGGTAAATCAGCACACTTGTTGACTGACAAGGGGCCCAGCCTCAATCATTTCCTTGGCTGTTTTTGTGCCTGCTCCTCCAACAATCTTAGTAGCTGAAAAATTGAATCTATGTTCTTGTTTGTTGCAATGTGAGGGTCTCCTCATCTGACTGCTTACTGTATTCTTGCAGTCTGGTTAGCTTCCTGCCCATTTGTCCTGCATAGTCACAGGGGCAATCCATCAGAGGTTCCAATAGATTACCTTGGAAGTATCTTCTGCCTCCAAGCAATCTTTACAATCCATAATTTGTCCTTATATGATAACCTCTGGGTGGTGTGCAATGCCAACTTGCAGATCTTGGAAGCTGCATTCTATTGCTTCCGAAATGTTTTTTGATGTATAGTAGGGTGTGGAATGTAGTAGGTCTTGTACCTTGTTTTGGATTGGACTGCCATCTGTCAGAAATGATGTAGGGTCTCCTGCTTGGGCAGGGGGTTGGGCTAGATGACCTACATGGTCCCTTCCAACTCTGATTATCTGTTATCTGTTTACTCCTTTCTGTCCTCATTGTGTATCTTGTAACAAATACTTGTGGATAGCATTTCTGCCTGTAGATACCTGTTGTCCAGCTGTTTAGTTTGCTGGGTTCTACAGTGGGTTCTTATCCTGCAATATCATGTTTGGATGCAACTTTTTTTGTATGAAACTGGATGGTTCCTGTTGAAATTCAGAATGCATGGAATATTGGTGGCATTGCAATAAACTCTGATTTCTAGGTTTCTATATTTTTGTCGGTTGACAAGCACATCTAAAAATGGTAATTGTCTAGCTATTTCTTCCTATATTGTGAAATGTTAAGTATGTATAAAAGTCTTTCAGTCATTTGATGAGGACAAACATGTCATCCACATAGCATTAGCAAAATTTAAGTGTGTATTTTTGAAATCCATGCATGACTTAATAGGTTTACATTGAAATATGTTCACTAAGATCAAGAGGCATTCATGTTAAGCAGGTATAGAGCTTAGATTTCCAGTCTTGCAGCATAATTCTGTACATGTTTATTTAATTATTTGTTTAATGATTTCTGTCCTGCTTTTCTGGGTCTGTTACTTCAGGGAACATATTGCTTTTCTTCTACCTGAGTGGGTCAGAAACTAGTAGGTTTGCCCAATAGAGAACATCTCACGAGTAATTCAGAAACTTCAGACTGGAATATTTTAAGGCTCATTCTACTAAAAAGCCACTAAGCCAATGGACAACCTGCTTCAAAACATAAATCCCAGCATTAAATCCTCTATGAAGTATTACAAATTAATCACTTCATTATAAAATGGCAATCACTTTTAAGTACAAACATAGGAGTTAGTGCTACCAATTCTGAAGAAGTAAAACAGCTGCAACAATTCCTTATGAAGAATTCTGTAATGTATCCAATACTATGAAAGCATTTAAAAAAAATCATCTCCTTTTTAGGCTCATAGAACAGTAACGCTGCATTTTTTTAAAAATAATTCTGCACCTATGTAGCAGACCAGGACTTTCAAATTTGTTTTTTTAGAGATCATATAAACAACAATTTATTTATTTATTTGATTTGTCAGTCGCTTACAAGATAATAGGTATAACTATAAGCCTAAGTAAGAATACAGGAAATAGGTACAAATAAATGGGGACAATAGGACAGGGAAGGTAGGCACAATGGTGCACTTATGCACACCCCTTAATTTCATCCAAATTTCTGTTTTCTTAAAAAAAAATATTGGGTTAATTATTGTAATTCTTCCAAACCCTGCCACAACTTCAGAAGTGGTAATAACTTCTAGACCAAATAGGAAATGCTTTAATAGAACACACTTGTGTGTGTTTGTGTGTGTATTTGTGCACTTGTGTGTGTGAATTAAGGTGCTACACAAAGAGGGCATCCAATAATATCCTGGATTTCATTGGATCTAATCACTTGAAATAGAGTCCCAAAAAAGTAAATTCTAAAATATCTTCTTTCAAATAAATGCCAAAGCTAGGCTAAAGAGCCTGAAAGTGTAGAGAATTAAATAAATGTTTCCCAAAAGCTAATTACAGCTTGTGTAATGAAAATCTTTAAGTATACCCTTATTCAATATTCTGTAAATTCATCTAAAATAACCTGAAGGAATTAATACAGGAATACCTCTCAAAATGTAAATCAAACACATTAATTTTAGTTCACCTCAAATGCTCAAAGCAATTTTATATAATTTATGAAGCTCCTACTGTTTTGAACATAAAGGGAAATAAAAAAGGATCAAACAACAGTTTAAGACTTGGTCCATCGGGGAGATGCAAGAGTTGACTAGATAGTTTGTTTACCATTGGACAGTTAGTTGCCCAAGAGTTTAGAAGCAAGTCTATATACCACTGAACAGTGATCAGGAGGCAATAGTGAGAATACTCTATGGTGACACAAGTTCAGGATCAGCAAGGGAGTTAACCAGGGATATCGCCATTTTTGTTCAAACTCTGTGTTGAAGTGATCATGCAGAAATTAGAGCTGGAATTAATTTGGGAGAGAAGATTGGAAGAAGAAACATGAATAATTTGAAGTACACAAATGATACAACACTATTGGATAAAATAAGGAAGACCCAGAAAAAATCTGGAAAACCAAAGATGAAAGTGGAAAAGTAGGAAAACAAAGATAATGAAACCAGCTGCAGATGTTTAAAATCAACAAGAAGGAAACTGAATTAGTTTCAGAAATGATCTTCCTTGGATCAAAAATTGTTCACATTGACAGTTTTATGCCTGAAATCAAATCACCTTAGACCACACTGCAATGGTTAACATGAATAAGATCTGAAAAAAAAAAACCATATTGATATAAATACAAAAAAAAAAATCAGACTTCCCTAGAATGATATATAGTTTTGAGATTTGGACATTATGAATGGCTCATCAGAGAAGAATTGGCCCTTTTGAATTGTGCTGATTGCCTGAATTATTGTATATATTATGGACAGCCAAAGTTGCTGATTCAGAGAGGTACTGAATCATATAAAAGGAGCCAAAATCTTAAGAGTATGTCTGATTTACTTCGACCATGGCATGTGTGCAAATTCATAGGAGAAGTCAATGATGCTAGGAATGGTTAGTGAATCAAGAAAAAGAACTTGCAGGTTTGATACCATCAAAGCTGATACAAAGATGAACATACATCCACTGAAAGAAACTGTGCTTGAAGGTAGCTTGCCTATAAAGTTGTCAAGAGTTGGACATGAACAATTTACATCCACTGAAAGAATCTGTGCTTGACAGGTAGCATGGAGAGACCTTGCCTATAAAGTTGTCAAGAGTTGGACATGTTTGAGCAATTTAAAGTTATATAGTATGCTCACGTATTATAGAAAAATTGCAGAAGTTTTCAGAAAATTATAATTTCAGGTAGTTTTTGTTTTAAGTAAAGAACCATATCAATGTTAATTGTAAGAATGATGTCCTGATTATGTTAGGGTTCAGAGGAGACCCATTTTGATACACACACACACACACACACACACACACAAACTAAACAGCAAAAAAGATATAGAAAGAATAAAATAAAATAAAGAATAAAAAGTAAAAGAAAAGAGAAGAAAAAAAATAAAAAGTATAAACAAACTTAGTAACTTAACTCCCTACAGTAAAACCTCTGGTCATGAACACTTCTGACCACGACCAAATCTGGTTCCGACCAAAAAATTCACAAGATTTTTTGGTGGTTGATTTCCCCTTCTGTGCCTTTTTTTTTTTTTGTAAGCACCAAATTTCCAAAATTAGGTTCGGGTCATGACCAAATCAGGTTGCAACCAAAGTTATAGAACGAATTATGGTCTTGACCAGAGGTTCTTCTGAATAATGTTACTGTCAGCTCTGCCTAATTTGGCTTGGCACCTCACAGGCATCCTGCTGTAAAAAGCTGGAAAGGGGAAGAAAGGGGAAAGGATGAAAGGAAGGTGGGAATGACAGGTGATAAGGACCAGAGCAGCCAGATCCTGTTTGTACCAGCATCCCATGGTCAGGTAACCTGAGAAATATGTGAATTGTCCCCAAACATCCCAGAGTTCTGAATGTGTCCATTTTTAAGAATAGTGAATGGTAGATTGAACTATTGCTACTTGTTGTGATTGTGTTCTGATCAAGGCTTCCTGAGACTGTAATTAAGCGCACGCTTAGTCCAAATAACTCTTGTTTTATTTTAATGCTGGGAATTATGTTCATTCCCAGTAATGAGTCCCAAACAGTCTTTTGAGATAATCACCCACCTTTATCTCCTTTGAATTGCTACCAACAACTTAAGTGCCAAATTAACTGTAAAAAACACCAAACAAAATACAAAGTCCACACAGAGCTTCAAGGTTTAATCCGAACAGAGCTGACATTGCTTCCTGCAAAGGTTCCTCTCCCTTTGCACTTTATATCTTATGAGAGGGGCAATCAACTCCAAGCCTTACTCCCAAGTTGTCCCTTTTCTCTTAACTGCTCTTGCCTTCTGGCAGCTCTGCATGCACACACACTGGGTACAGGCTCCCCTTGTTCCTCTGCCTCGCTGCTGGAGGCTCCGGAATCAGCACATAACTCCCAGTTGGTCCTGGCCCCATCTCTGCATCAGACACAGGACCCTCTTCCGAGTCCTCCCAGACTTCTGGTCTGGCCCATGTTCTTCCCCACTGTCCGACTCTGCTGCCGTCTCCGCAGGCCACCGGCGGACCACCACAGATTGACCTGGTTTGAATTGTGAGTTATAAGTGACAAGTTGTGATCTGTCTGCTTTAAAGGCCTGTCTTTTAATAGATCCTCATTTAGAATTGATTGGCTTTATTCATTTATCTATTGATCTGACTGAATTGACAGTTCAATCTCCTGGATGCTTAGTCTAATTCCATCATTTCACCATGATATATAAGTGAGTCAGAACAAATGTAAACATACTGCCTGACTATACAGGATAGATGTTTTAGTTATGTTATGGACCAATAAATCTATTGTATATCTTTTGTATATACATATATCATATTATATGTATGTATGTATGTATGTATGTATGTATGTATGTATGTATGGTATTCAGCTTTGTTCGGGTATTTTCCCACGTCATTATAGTTGTGCTTTTTAAAGTTGTAGTGATGTTTTGGCAGAATCTCATCTGCCATCATCAGGCTTGTGTATTGGGTTCGTCTGTGTGTCAGGCTTTCACAGCCATTTCAGTTTTAAATTTGGTGCTAGCCTCGTGCTGTGTTAGAATGGTTTTTTCTTCATCCTGATTGGTTGGGAGTCTTGGTCTGTGTTTATTGGTCTTGGAGTTTGCTGTGTTCTGCTTGATTGGTGTTTCTAATATCTTTTGTCTGTTTTGTAGCATTTTTTTGTCTTGATTGGCTGGCAACATTGTGCTTCCTGTTTTGGGGTTTTTTAGTGAGGCTTGGCTTCGGGTGATACCTGTGAAAACTTAAGAAACTTTTACTGAAGTATACATACATACATACATACATACATACATACATACATACATACACTTCAATAAAATGAGTGCTTTGAGAGCTAAAATAGTCCTTTTATTGTGTTGGTTATGGCCCTCTTCAGTGCAGAAGCTTTTAAAATTTGAATTTGCTTTTTAGAATTGTGTCAATGAAACATAATTATTTGCCTTGGCTTTTAGCTTTAGCTTTATTGTTTCCTTTCTTTTAGCATTGCTAACTATTTAATCAATACTTTTGTTTTAACTTTAACTTTTTTGTCTTGTAAATAACTTTCTTTGAACTGGGAAAAGAGCTTACAAAAAAGTTTTTCAATAAATAAATGATTAGATAGCTTTTTGTAATATATAGATGGAACCTTCATATAAGAAAAAGGCATCAAAATAAATTCTATGTCCTCCTTCCTATTATTATTAACCTGCATTTCCTAGAACATAGGACTGGACTTGATGTTTAAAAGATTTGAGAAGATTTATTCATTCGGGCAGTATAATCAGGCCATCAAAGAAATGAGACTTTGGGCACAACTGCCTTGAATACAGACCTTATTTTAGAGAATTGGAATGTGCTGAAGAGATAAACTAGCTGAATGATACACCGGAGATTGCAATTTCAGCTGCAATTTACTGCAGAGTTAAAGGTAAAGAATCGTCCTTTCACAGAGGAATGCAGATTAGGTATATTGTAGAAAATCAATTTTACTTATTTGAACAACACAATTTACTTCTGATACACAATGTGTGTGTATGTGTGCATGTGTGCATGTGTATACACATAGAACAGGAATATGATTTATACTACATACAATTTTATAACATATTCCTGTATATGAGAACAGCCAGGTATTCTTTTTTTGTCAATAAGTGGAATCAGTTACTCCAATTACATTTATATTAGATACTTTATAATTTGGATTATATGCATATGTATGAATGCTTAAACAAAAATGTGGGACTTCCCACATTTTGAAATAAATATTAGCATTTTAGTAGAGTTTATTTGAAAATATCTTATCCAACACACTAAATTCAATTTCTCTGTCTTATATAGAAAAATAGTATGATATGCCGGATATAGATTTTCTTCATCACAAAAATTGCCATGATAAACAGCCACTATCCAATGAATATCATTATCACATCCATAAAAGTGAAGCCTAAATCACAGGAAATTTAACTGGGTTAAATTTGCAGTGTTTGTAACACATTAACTGTTCTTATCCTAAATATATCCTAACTATTAAGAGAAAACCCACTACCAGGAGCCTATTTTATAAAGAAGTCACACAAGCAACCAGGAGTTCACTTCTATTGTTAGTGACCTTTGTTTAGTACAATGAGTTAGCCGTAACTTCACATAGAAACATCCATGGGCACATTGATTTGTTGAGTGCAAGATGAGAAAATTCTAGTCCACAGAATTTAGAGTTTCACATATAGTACAAGGGAAACAGCAGATCAAAGCAATGAAATGATAAATACTTTGGTAAGCAAGAAAATAATATATTATGTTTTAACTGGAAATGTTTAGGCTAATGATTCCTTAGTTGCACTAGAGGATAGAATGAAAGGCATTACATAAAAAATGAAGAGGTATTTTATGTAAGCAAGACAAGTAGTTTTACATAAAGATATAGGTTAATTTTTTGAGTTATAATGTCAGATATATTTTATATCCACCGGTATTATAAACTATATATATATAGTTTGTTTTCGTAGATTTTCACAAGTAAAGGTATGTAGGTCTTGGTGTATTCGGGTCTTGTCCTGTGTAAGATTGAGAATACCTTGGTGACGTTTCGACTAGATCCCACTCACCATCTTCAGGCTGGTGTCTACCATACAAATCTTTGTCCATTGTGGATGAAGTATGTGTTGGAAGATATAAACAGATAGAAGGAGCACCTATGGGATCACCCCTCTCACCCGTCATCGCTAACCTATACATGGAACATTTTGAAACAAATGCTCTAGACAAATCCGAATACAAACCCAAACTCTGGCTTAGATATGTAGATGACACTTTCGTAATTTGGCCACATGGGAAAGAAAAACTGGACAACTTCCTCACACATCTCAATAGCCTACACCCCAAAATACAATTTACCATGGAAACAGAAACCAACAACCAACTTCCGTTCCTGGACGTCCTAATTTACAAAAAAATGGCTCCCTAGGACACACCATCTACCAGAAGAAGACACACACCAACCGCTACTTAAATGCACAATCCCATCACCACCCTGCACAGATCAACTCCGTAGCCAAGACCCTCAGCTCCAGAACCAAACGCCTAGCTGACAAAGACCACTTGAGAACAGAATTACACACCCTCACTAACATAGTAATGTCCAATGGATTCCAAAGAAGCACAATCACCAACCTAATCCTAAGGGAGACTCCCCAAAAACCAAGACACAGAACAGGACAATGGCATCGCCCTCCTCCCTTATATCAAAGGCACCACAGATAAAATCAGCAAAATTCTCCACAAACACAATATCAGGACAGCCTTTGCCACTGACCAAAAAATAGCCAACATCTTAAGAAACCCCAAAGACAAGATCCAGCTAGAAAACCAAGGAGTTTATGAAATACCATGCAAAATTTGCCCAGCCACATACATTGGACAAACCAACAGGGGAATAAATGCTCGCATCGCAGAACACAAGAACGCAGTCAGAAAAGAAGAAAAAACTTCCTCCCTTTCCAGCACCTTAAAGCCACAGGACATGAAATTGATTTTGAGGGATCCAAACTTATCTCCAACACTGAACACTTCAACAAGAGAATAATTAGGGAAGCCATCGAAATAGAGAAACACCCCCATAACATGAATAAACGGGATGATACTTCCTGCCTACCAGACATCTGGAAACTAGCCCTAATCAACAAACGAGTCCCAGCCACGAAAACCAACACCGGACCCAAAATAACACATGATGCCACCACCAATCTCCTTCACCAGACTCAAACCTAAGCCCACCCCACAGACAAAAGGCAACCACCATCCAGAAACCAGACCATAGCTGCAACTCCAGCTGCTACACCCCCCTCCAACCCCCAAACTAAGCAAACTGACACATGCTATAAACACATAGCCAGACCTCAAACTCGAGCCAAACCAAGGCCCGAATGTCACATCACAGCCTTCCACCCAGGATACTACATCATGGAACTCAGGAGATTACAACACAAAACCTCAGGAGGTTGCAACACAGACAACGACCCAGGAGATAACAGCACAAGACCCAGGATGTCACAACAATAAAACTCAGAAGGTCATCACACAGCCCACTACCCAGGCAGCTAAAACACAAAAGGCTGAAGGACACACAGCCACTACCTCAGCCACACAGGCTCTTACAAAAAAGTCAACCAATCAGCAAACACCAATCCCATCAACCAATCAAGAAGCGACAACACAGCCAAAAACACAGCCAACCAACCCGCTTACAGCAGAGCCAGCACACCACACCTCCCCTCCAGTATTTATAGAAAGAAGGCAGCTCAGATCACGCTTTGCTGGCACAAGCACAAAGCCGAAGACACCAGCCTGAAGATGGTGAGTGGGATCTCGTCGAAACGTCACCAAGGTATTCTCAATCTTACATGGGACAAGACCCAAATACACCAAGACATACATACATACATACACACACACACACACACACACACACACACACACACATATATATATATATATATATATATATATATATATATATATATATATAAACGTGAGTTGTTTGATCATTTTGTGATGAATTTAAAGTTCTGGTTAAAATCTTTAGAACCACAAGTTTATAACTTGATGATGGACTCAACATAAATCCACCTGGCCTTTATCAATTTAGGGGACTTGGTGGTAGATTGGCCTCTTTAATGGTAGGAAGATTATATCTGGAGTGCTGCCTAAAATAACTATACATTTTAAATTAATCTTTGAAATAGATCCCTAGAGTTACTAGTTCTGAAAACTACATTTTCAGGTACAGAAGAAGTTGCTTTTAACCCAGCCAATAGTCCAATGATCAATAGTTCATTGTTTTATTTTATTTATTTATTTATTTTGTCAATCACTTACAAGATAATAAGTATAAGGATAAACATAGTTGTGAATACATGAAATGAATACATATAAGAAAAATAAAAGAAACAATAGGACAGGGATGGTAGGCACGTTGGTGCACTTATGCACACTCCCTACAGACCTCTTAGGAAAGGGGTGAGGTCAATAGTAGACAGCCTAAGGTTAACATTTTTGGGGTTTGGGGAAGAAACCACAGAGTCAGGTAGAGTACTCCAGACATTGACCACTCTGTTGCTGAAGTCGTATTTCCTGTAATCAAGTTTGGTGCGGTTAACCTTGAGTTTGTATCTATTGTGTGCTCTTGTATTGTTATGGTTGAAGCTGAAGTATTCATTGATTGGAAGGACATTGCAATGTATGATTTTATATACCATACTTAGATCAGACCGAAGGCGGCATGGTTCTAGGTTTTCTAGGTCTAGAATTTCAAGTCTGGTGGCATAAGGTATTCTGCAACGAGTAGAGGAGTGTAGAACTCTTCTTGTGAAATATTTCTGGACTTTCTCAACTGTGTTAATATCAGATATGTAGTGTGGGTTCCAGACTGATGAGCTGTATTCAAGCTGTCTAGCAAATGTTTTGTATGCTCTAGTTAGTAGTGTAATATTACCAGAGAAAAAGCTACGTAAGATTAGATTAACAACTCTTAATGCCTTTTTGGCTATGTAGTTACAGTGGGCTCTAGCACTTAGATCATTTGAGATGAGTATTCCAAGGTCCTTGATGGAGTTTGGATCATCAACAAGGTCTTGACTATTCAGCTTGTATTTTATTCTCTGATTTTTTTTTGCCAATATGTAAGACAGGGCATTTATTTGTTGAGATTTGAAGTTGCCATTTGTTTGACCATTCTGATACATAGTTGAGGTCTTTTTGAAGAGTAGCACTATTGTCTGTGGTGTTGAATTGTGGTTTTCAAAACACTGGAATTGTTTCCAAGAGTGTCAGGTAAGATACATTATCAATCTCAGTTGAAAAATCTAGCATAGAGCTTTACCACTAATTTATTTCTTCCTATAATCAATGTACTTGGACACCTTAAAAATCTGTGTGTGAAGTTATATAATAGTACAGTATTTCAAATACCAGTGAAAAAGCTTGGACTGGAGCTAGTTACAATAAACTGTATGCCATAAATCTACAGCTGTTAGGCTATTACCAATGTACAGGGAATGCAAGTATATATGAGGATATATAATTTGAAAAGTTTATATTTGTGTTTGAATGAAAAATGAGAAAACCAGAAGGAAGAAAGGAAAATTCAAAAAATTGAAAAGAAGGACAAACTATTAAGTTTTTTCCAAGAAAAATGTATGTCATGTAGTCTAAATAGCAATAGTAATAGCATTTAGACTATATTTACAGAGTCAGCATATTGCCCTCAACAATCTGGCTCCTCATTTTACCCACCTTGGAAGGATGAGTCAACCTTGAGCCTGGTGAGATTCGAACTGCCAAACTGCTGGCAGCCAGCAGTCAGCAGAAGTAGGCTGCAGTACTGCATTCTAACCTCTGTGCCACTGCAGCTCATAAATAAATATATAAATATCATTATCTAAGAGTGCTACTGTTTGGAAACTTGATTTGAAATTTAACACCTAAAAGGGAACAGAAATTAAAGGGTAGTCCAGATGCATTTTTGTAAAAGGGCATATTAATAGTATCCGCAGCAGTATCTAACATTTTGAAATGGTTTTTTTTGCAAAGAATGCTTAATGCACTAATTTTGCTTTTCATTTCCATGCCCCAGAATTACACCCCACATAAACATCAGGAACATGTTATGAGAATTTCAAAAAAGATTGATTGCTTCCCACCCATTTTAACACTAGACCAAACTTGCAACAATTAATGAACATAACAAAGTTGAAGAGAAATATTCCTAAAATAAAAATTGTACTTTGTAGCTTTGTCTACAATTTCAGTGTATACATCTGTTGCAACATGCAAACACAACAAGTAAACAGAATTAATTAGCTTTCAGTGATTAATGTTCCACCAGTATTTAACTAAAGGATATGAAGTATTGCATGACTACAATTCCCATCCACTCTCAGTGCTGGTCATAGTTTAGGGGCTGCAGTTTATTAGCCTGTAAAGCTACAGGTTCTTCATTTCCTAACTGAGAATGTTTTACATTTTTCGTTTGCTCTGTGCTTTTATCATTTATTTTTACTTATTGAATTAGCTCTTTAATATGATTGTGCTCCTATTAACTTCATTAAGTATTAGATCAGGTCCTAAGAAATTACTTGATCTTTATATAATTGAGGTTAGCAGTTGAAAAAGGCAAAAGCCCAGATGGCCACAGCAATAAACCATTATGAATAATGTACTCCTAAATGTTTTGTTCAATTATTGTGACAAATGTAGCTTTCCCTTTTCATTAATTTATTCATGACAATCCATAATAAGCTTAGCCTGAGCATCTGCAGAATGTACTCATTTCATAGATTTCACCGGATATTTCAGCTATTGCTTACTTTAGCAGAATTCACATATTGTGCTTTGATAATACACTCTCAAAAGAGACTCCTACTAAAGAGCCTACTGTCAATGTTTCAAAAGTAGATTTCTGAAAGAATGTTCTACGTGGCCTAGCTTTGAATACTGATTTAGATACAAAGAATACACTTATCTTCTCTTTAGCTATTGTGCTCTCCAGTTATCCTACCCTCCAAGGAGAAATCTGCCTTCTCCCTCCTATCTTTCCATAAGAGCTTGAAAATCTTGCTCTGCTGGTTGGTTGGACCAATGTGGGAGGACATCACTGGAGATGGCTACTAGATTGATGGCAAACTCCACCTCCCCTTAATCCCTCATATTGCTGTATCATTGTTTTCTTTTTCATTGTTTATTCTATCATTTCATTATTTTACTACAGTTGAATAACTTCTTTACATTTCTTTTTATTGTTGAAAGCTACCTAAAATAACCCCATGGCGAGATAGACAGCAAATACATTTAACAAATAATATATTCTGCTTTTGAGTATCAGAAGACTATTCAAAATTATCTGGAAAAAAGGCAGGGAGAGGAAAAGGATAACTTGTCATACCCCAAAGGAAGTGCCTTTCGATTATGCAACTTGTTTTTGAAAGTCTCAGGTATGGAACACTGAGGCTGACTATAAAATTTGTGACTGTATGTTATACTAGTCCAGATTTTCTATTGTGTCTGGACTAAAATAAAAGCTTCCAGTTTTTATAAGAGCTCATAATGTTACTTGTTTTCCAATATGAACAAAGTCAATATTTCAGGAAAACAAAAACAAAGCCATTTATTTTAACATAACCACAGTTATGGCTATACATCCCACATATTTTGGCAATTAGCTTTTGGACATAGCATAATTTCAAAAATCAAGATAGTAAAATGTTGACAATGTCACTCTAAAAATCAAGCAAAGCACATAAAAGCAAAACATACATAGAGAATGTATACTTTGTGCCACATGTCTGATGTATATTAATAACAAACAAGCCTCTTATATGGTCACATTTATTTTTCTGTCTGTGACACAATTACAGTTTAGTTCTTCTGTTCTTATCTAAGCCTCCTTAATTAAATTTAAAATAATCCACATTTTTTTTCCAGTCATAATTTACTTGGGTACACTAAGGTTCACTCAACACCATGAAAATCTTTTATATATATTTTAGCAGGAGAGCACCATTATTCCTTGAAACATCACTTATTATTTATGTGGCAGAAATGTAATAGGAACAGTCTAGAATAAAAACCCATATTGCTGCCACAAGACAATATTGCAATGTCTGACTGGTGTCATGGTAAGCACAGGATAAAGTATATGTTCTTCAGGACACACAGTTGCACAAAATCTCCATGTCAACATCTGAATTGTTTATTAAGGATGGGATTTGGGGAGTGGGGGTCTAAAGGCAAGATTCATGAAGAGTGGTGGTTCTGGTGGTTGTGGGGTTTGCCATTCTAAATGGTTCATCACTGATGAAATTAAAGCAACTGTTTCCAAGATATGAGACCTGCCTTTAGATGATTATTGCTGTTCTTATAAATATCATAAACAAACCATGTATTTCATGCCAATGTTGTTATATAGGGCCTGAAGTGAGTAGGAAAGACTGCCCTGATTATGAGTGCAGATCAGAATCTCAGTGGTGGTAGCCACTGAAAACTTTGGCTGCAGATACCTGAGTTCATCGGAAATTATTACCCAGCCTTCAATTGTTAATGTGAAAGAATAATAAAATAAGTAGCATGTGACCTTCATATTCATTCTGATTAAATTTAATTATAAATGGGAAACAATTAAATAAATTTTCTGCCATAGCTTTATCTACTATGTTTGGAGAATGACCTCTTGCACGCCATTTAAAAACCCCTGACTGAAAAAGTTGTGCATCTTTGCCCTTCAGCTGTGTGATTATTTTATTATACCAAAATAAGGGCTTCTTGCCAATATAATTGAATTTTTTTCTCCTACTGATTGCAAAGAGACAGAGCCAATGGGACAAGAGCCAGCAGTAAGTCATTTCTTTTCTCTCCTACTCTGGCCCCTTGCATGTTGGCAATAGCTGTCTACCACAAAGTTCTCCTTCTGTACCACACAGAATTGCTCTCTTAACAGATATTGAAAGAAATGTTATGCTATTTTATAATAATATTAATGAGATTCTTGTTTGGAAACTGACTTGCAATCTTTGCACTTTTAATTGGCTAACAGAAAAGTGTTAGAACACTAAGTCAATTTTCTTGTTATTTGACATCTTTAATGGCAAGTTTATTTTAGAGTGTTAACCTCCTCATTTTTTTAGTTTTGGTGCTAATAAGAATTGCTGATCTACATTGGACAATTCAGACATTTTCACACTGAACAAAAACACTTATACGCCCACTCTTTTCTTATCAGAATCACATTTTTTTTATTTCTTTATGCTCATAATTTTTTTAATTTATGTAACATTAACCTCCATTAACTTATTAATTTTGTAAATTAAAATTTAACATAGATTTATCAAAATGGTTTATTTTACTAAACATGTATTTAATAATTAAATAATAATTTCAATTGAAAGGTTTTTTTAAAGACTTAGTTTTATAACCAACAGCTAGAAGAACATGTCTCTGACTTCTACTATTTTTTGAATAAGATTACTTTGCACATTCAGAGGTCACAACATTTAGCACCAGGATCATATGTATCCATAAAAGCTCTCTGTACTGATCTCCCTTCAGACCTTATGACTTAATTACAAATGATTCAGCAATTCAGGGCTGTGATGCAGATAAAAACAGAACCTCCAAAATGAGCCTAGCAATTAAAAAATATAAAAGAAAAACTTTCTGTCTATGTGTGTGTGTATCAGTCTGTCTGTATGTATGTATATCAGATCCATTAAAATATTACTCAACATAGTTGTGTTAAAACATTGGCTTAAGAAAAAGGTTTTCAAATTACTTCAACTCATTATTACTATATTCAGAAGGTGGCTGTGCAGCATTCTAAAAATAAATCAAGAAGAAAAATAGAACACAAAATATTATTTATTATGTTATGTACATCATCAGCTTGGGTTGATTCCTGCCTCCCTTACCCACAGCCCGGTCAAGGCCCTGGTGGACGCCTGGCAAAGGGCTGCCTCAGAGGCTCTCGACCGTGTTGTCCCTTTGCGGCCTCTGACCCAGTGCAGATCCCGGTTGGCTCCCTGGTTTTCCATGGAGCTCCAGGAGATGAAGCGCTGGAGGAGAGGCCTAGAGAGCAGTTGGCGGTCCAGTCGATCCGAATCTGACTGATTGCAACTAAGAACCTTTACAAGGTCTTATCTTGCAGCAATGGAAGCGGCGAAGCATGTCTACTTCTCCACTCTCATTGCGTCCGCAGATAATCGCCTGGCCACCCTGTTTAGGGTCACCCATTCCCTCCTTAATCAGGGGATGAGTGAGGACCCTTTGTGGGAGCGGGCTGAGGAGTTTAACCATCATCTGTTGGACAAGATCGCTTAGATTCGTGCCAGTCTGGACTCTGTAGAGTCCGACAGGGGGGACGGGATGGGTCTTGTGGATACCATCTGGGAAGAGTTCGATCCTGTGACTCCAGAGGAAGTGGACAGGATCATGGGGAGACTGAGTGCCACCATGTACATATTGGACCCATGTCCCTCCTGGCTGGTCTATGACGCCCGGGAGGTTGCATGAGGCTGGCTCCAAGCTTTGATTAATGCTTCTTGGAGTGAGGAATCTTTCCCCTCCACCTTGAAGGAGGTGGTGGTGCGGCCCCTCCTCAAGAAATCTGGCTTGGACCCAGCTGTTATGAACAAGTTTCATCCTGTCTCCAACCTTCGCTTTGTGGCGAAGGTTGTTGAGAGCATGGTGGCCCGACAGCTCCCGGTGTTCCTGGAGGAAACTGAGGTCCAATCGCCCAGTACGCTCCCACAGGCAGGCCCTCCTGGGGGTGCTGTTGGCCAGACAATGTCAGTTGGCAGTCTTCTGGGGGAGGGCCTTCTCTGTGGCGGCACCCACCCTCTGGAAATAGCTGCCCCTGGGGCTGCAGTTGGCCCCTGACCTACATTCCTTCTGCCGCAATCTAAAGACCTGGCTGTTTTTACAGGCCGGCCTGGATTGAGAGGGATTGGGGTACTTAAATGGGGCATTTTAGCATTTTATAATTTATTTGGATTGGATAAGATTTTGGATGATGTTTTTATGTATTTTGTATATATATCTCTGTGTGAGCCATCCCGAGTCCTCCCCGGAGATGGGGCGGCCTATAAATCCAAATATAATAATAATAATAATAATAATAATAATAATAATAATAATAATAATAATCTGGATCCGTATCAATCGGGTTTCAGGCCTGGATACAGCACAGAGATGGCATTGGTTGCGCTGGTGGATGATCTCTGGCAGGTTTGGGATAGGGGTTGTTCCTCGATCCTGGTCCTTTTAGACCTCTCAGCAGCTTTCGATACCATCGACCATGGTATCTTACTGCGATGCCTCGAGGGGTTGGGAGTGGGAGGCACTGTTTTATGGTGGTTCTCCTCCTACCTCTTGGGGCATTTGCAGTCGATGTTGGCAGGGGGACAGAGATTGACCCCAAGGCCCTTCTCTTGTTGGGTGCCCCAGGGGTCAGTTCTCTCTCCCCTTTTGTTCAACATCTATATGAAACAGCTGGGTGAGATCATCCATGGTTTTGGGGTGAGGTATCATCAGTATGCTGATGATACCCAGCTTTTTATCTCCACCCCAGACCAACCCAGTGATGCCCTTGACGTGATGTCCCGGTGCCTGGAAGCGTTACGGGTCTGGATGGGGAGGAACAGGCTTCGACTCAACCCAGCCAAGACCAAGTGGCTGTATGTACCGGCATCTTGGACTGTCCAGGATGTTCCATCTTTGGTTGTGGGGGGAGAGGTGTTACCCCCTGCAGAGAAGGTGCACAGCTTGGATGTCCTTCTGAATTCACAGCTCAGTTTACAGGAGCAGGTGGGAGCCATGGCCAGGGGGGGCATTTGCTCAGGTTCACCTGGTGCACCAGCTGCGCCCCTATCTGGACCGAGATGCCTTACATATGGTTACTCATGCACTTGTTACCTACTGCAATGCTCTCTACATGGGGCTGCCCTTGAGGACCACTCGGAGACTTCAGCTGGTGCAGAATGCGGCCACATGGGTTGTGATGGGAGTATCCTGATACTCCCATATTACACCCCTCCTGCATGGACTGCATTGGTTACTGGTTGCCCTCCGGGTGAGATTCAAGGGGCTGGTAATTGCCTATAAAGCTCTACCTGGCTTAGGGCCGGGGTATTTACGGGACCATCTTCTGCCAGCAGTGATTTCCCAGCACCCGGTGCGCTCCCACAGACAGGGCCTCCTTAGGGTGCTGTCAGCCAGACAGTGTCAGCTGGTGGCCCCCAGGGAGAGAGCCTTCTCTGTGGGAGCGTCCATCCTGTGGAACCAGCTGCCCTTGGAGTTGCGGTTGCTCCCTGGCCTTTGATCCTTCCGTCATGACCTGAAGACATGGCTCTTCCAGCAGGCCAACCTGGACTGAGGAGGGGGGTTTATTGGCTTTTATTGGTTTTATTGTTTATTGTGGGTTTTAAATTTTGTTGGGATTTAATACTTTTCAATAATTTTAATTTTTGTATTCTATGTTTTTTATACCGTGTTTCCCCGAAAATAAGACCTACCCCAAAAATAAGACCTACCCCAAAAATAAGACATACCCCGAAAATAAGACCTACCCCAAAAATAAGACCTAGTGTGTTTTTGGGAGCCAAAAAAATATAAGACAGTGTCTTATGTTAGAGGAAACACGGTATGCGATTTTTTCGTGGTTTTGTACATGAATAAATGTACATTGTTCTACATGAATATGGTAAGTGTTTTTTTTCATTAAAAAATATATATAAGACCTACCCCGAAAATAAGACCTAGTGTGTTTTTGGGAGCCAAAAAAAATATAAGACAGTGTCTTATTTTCGGGGAAACACGGTAGTTGTGAGCTTCCCTGAGTCCTTCAGGAGAGAGGGCGGCATATAAATCCCATCAAATAAATAAATAAATAAATCATACAATTTCACTCATTTAATTAAGTATTGATAAAATCTTATCTAAACATTATAGTTAAATCAGCTAAGACTTTTCAGGTCATGTCAATTATTTAAGTCTAAGTGGAAAGGAGATAAATTTTGTTTATTAAGAGCTGCAAATGTCATTCAAAAGGAACAGAATGCCATATTCTGGCTTTATTGCTCTATACTGAAGGATTTTAAAAATTCCTTTTCAGTAACTTCTGAAAGGACATTCAGAAACCAAGGCTAGCTGAATCGGAGATAATCCTTGTTTGATGGAATATAATCACTTTCCAAGATTGTCCAGTGTGCATGATTTTTTCAAAAGATCATGATCAATAAGGAAAATAATAAACTGATATGTTGAATACTCAGTCTAATGATATTTATGCAATCCACCTGAATGCCCAGTTGCATGGAATGCAATGTTGTGCAAAGGTGATGTTCCAAAGACCAGCAGAAGATCCAAATATGACTGATTTCTTGGATATGAATTTCCTTGATTAAGAACATTTCATGAAAAGCCAGTTTCCTTTCCAAAATGTGTTTTAAAATTTAAGAATATTCCATGACAAGATTGATGAAAAGCTGTGTTTCAGAGTCCAACATGTTTACATCAAAAAAGAAAAAGAAGCAAAGAAGAGTTCTATATATAAGATAGTTAAAGTGCATACAATATGTAAGAATGTGCTTGTAGAACTTCTCTATTGTATAGCTCTATTTTGTGTGTTGCTTTTTGTCTCATATTTCTCGCGGTATCTTTTCTGTTAAGTTTGCATAGAGAGGCAGAGACGGAGTGCTTCAGCTCTTAAGTTTATTGTGACTTCAACTCAGAACGGACCCGACTGGCTTTGCTGCAGCTGCTACTTATAGCCGGCAGCCGCAGCTGACAGCCAATCAGAGTGCAGGGTTTTCCCGCACTTTTTAAACCAATCATTTCCAACACTTTACAAGAACAATTCAAACTAAACCAATGATTTCAAACCTGCATACATAACATTTTCCATGCTGAGAAATATTTCTGGAATCAAGATGTGTTTGTATGTGTGTGTATCTGTAATTCTGGTGAAGAATGAGGCAGCAAGGGTAGTAAATGGTATCAGTTATTTGGTGTGTGTAACGTAAGTATTCCATGAGCTAAACTGGTTGCCAGTGCCACCAGGTGCAATTCAAGATTCTGGTTGTTATGTATGTAGGTTTGAATGTCATTGGTTTAGTTTGAATTGTTCTTGTAAAATGTCAAATAGGATTGGTTTAAATAGTGTGGGAAAACCCTGCACTCTGATTGGCTGGCAACTATGGCTGCTGGCTATAAGAAGCAGCCGTAGGCCAGCCAAGTCGGGTCCATTTGAGCTGTAGTCACTTAATAAACTCTTCACTGACGCTCTTCACGTCTGACTCTTCATGCAAACATAACACTGGCGATGAAGGTGGGATTCTTCTGAAGAAGAGACGACGTGGAAGACAAGCAGAAGAGCAAGATGGCTGCGCTGAACACCCCCCCAGCCCCATTCGATCCGGCGGCAAAAGACTGGGAATCGTATGCAGGATCGCTTTCAAATGTATTTGGAAGGAAACGACCTCGCCGATATCCCCGAGAAGTGGAAGAGGGCGGTATTTCTCATACACTGCGGTCCGGCAGTCTTCAAGATGGCGAAGGCATTGGCGGGAGCTGCAGACTTGAAGGTAATGGAATGGCCTGATTTAGAAAAACTTTTAAGAGCCCATTACGCCCCATAAGTATCGTGCCTCATTAAGAGACACGAGTTTTATCGTCGGGATCAAGGGGAAAGCGAAAATGTTAACGACTTTGTGGCAAGTTTAAGGGACATTGGGGGTGCTTGTGAGTTTACCAACTTAGAAAAGGCCATGCGTGATCGGTTTGTTCTAGGCCTTAAAGATAAGGTCTTACAGAGCAAATTACTAATGAAACCTAAGATCACGTTTAAGGAGGCCATAAAGGAAGCTGTTTCAGCAGAAGCAACCAAGTCCTCAGCAGCAGCCATGAAGAAAATTAACAAGGCCTCAAGCCATTCTGATGTGGAAAAGTCCACAACAACCCATTGCGAGCAAATAGACTCTGATTCAGACTGTAGTGAGGTGGAGGAAGGAATTTATAGACTCAGAATGGAGAAGAAAAGGAAAGACCTTGGGAAAAAGAGGCAAGAATTTTATTGCAGAGGCTGTGGGGGGCACCCCACACTGAATGCAAGTTTTAGACACCATCTGCCTACGTTTTGAGAAAAGAGGTCACCTAGCAAGAGTCTGCAAATCATCCAGAACTCCACCTAGTAGGAAGAAATTTCCTGAGAAAGAATTCAAGCCCAACAATTTCAGTGAAAAAATGGGGCAACTCAGAAGCAAATGGGAAGAATGAAACTCATCAAACAGTCACCATTGGTCATTCTTCACCCTTGAGAAGCAGAAAAGTACATGTGAAGGTATTCATTGAAGGAAGGCCTTGCCAAATGGAAGTGGACTCAGGCTCCTATTTATCTATGGTGTCATGGGACACTATTCACAGGCTACTTCCCAACATTCAGAAGAAACATTTCCAGAAGCAAGCACTGACTCTTAAAGACTACCAAGGGAACAAGATTCCAGTAGTTGGAACAAGAGAATTCAACATGAAGTTTAGAGGCCACACCAAACATTTGCCCCTGACCATCGTGGACAAGGATCGCCCAAGTTTGCTGGGACTTGAGTGGTTCAATCCACTAGGCATCGAGGTGACTGGCATCAATCACGTGAGCAACTCTGAATGGGAGGAGGCCTTGAAGTCTGAGTTTCCAGAGGTCTTCAGCGAAGGATTGGGCAAGTATATGGGGACCCCTATCACTTTCAACCTAGATCCCAAGGTGCCCCCAATTCATTTAAAGCCCAGAAGGGTCCCATTTGCTTTAAAGGAAAAAATTGATGCACAATTAGACAAATTAATAGCTCAAGGGTTTTAGAGCCCACTGACCACTCCAGATGGGAGACACCCATAGTCACACCAGTCAAGACTGATGGGTCAGTAAGAATCTGTGGAGACTATAAGGGGACACTGAACCATGCACTGCAGCAGAGCGCATATCCAGTTCCAATGGTGCATCATCTGTTACATTCACTTGGCAGGGGTACAATCTTTGCCAAATTGGATTTGGCCCAGGCATATCAACAACTAACAGTTGATGATGCCACTGCAGAGGCCCAAACCATTGTGACTCACAGAGGTGCTTTCAAATGTAAAAGGTTACAATTTGGAGTAAGCGTGGCACCAGGCATCTTTCAAAGCCTTATGGAAAGAATGCTCCAAGGACTGCCAGGGGTAGTGCCTTATTTTGATGATGTGTTAATCTCTGCTGAAAATGACACTCAGTTACAAGAAAGACTCAGAGAAGTCCTTACCATTCAGGAAAGCGGGGTTAAGAGTCAAGGAAGAAAAATGCACTCTTAAAACTGACAAGATTGAGTTCCTGGGCTACATGATTGACAAGCATGGCATCCACCCTACAGATGCCAAGGTTAAAGCAATCAAAGAAGCCCCTAGACCTAAATGCAAAACAGATTTGCAAGCCTTCCTTGGACTCATTAACTTTTATCACATGTTCCTACCTCAGAAGGCAACCATTTCTGAACCATTGCACAGATTACTTGATAAAAAGTCTGTTTGGGTCTGGGGCAGGAAGGAACAATCAGCATTTAACAGTATTAAAAGACTAATCACGTCTGATGCTGTACTGATACAGTTCTCTGAGAATTTGCCTGTTGTACTGACTTGTGATGCATCCCCTTTTGGAGTGAGGGGGTTTTTGAGCCACAGGCTTCCCAGTGGGAGAGAAGCCCCTATTGCATTTTACTCTCGCACTTTGGGGCATTTTACTCTTACAGCCAAATGGCAAATTGTTGCAGCTGTTACAAGGAGGCATTGGCAATTGTTGCAGCTGTTAAGAAATGTCATGAATATCTGTATGGGAGAACATTTACCATTGTTACAGATCACAAACCTTTGTTAGGCATTGTGGCAGGAGACAAGCCTACACCTACTATCCTGTCACCAAGAATGCTGAGGTGGACTGAATTTCTTGCAGCTTATTCATACAAGCTTATCCACAAGCCTGGCAAGGACATTGGACATGCTGATGCACTGAGTTGTTGCCCACTCATTTGCCACAAGGAGGACTTTGAACCTGAAATACACACCTTTTTCCTAGAAACTGTTGCCAAGCTTCCAGTTCATGCTGCTGAAATTGCCAGAGAGACTGCCAAAGACACTGTGTTGGCTCCTGTTATAGGCTGGATTAAGAAAGGTTGGCCTCTTCAAGATCTACCTCACCTTGCCCAACCTTTTAAGTCCAGGCAAACTGAATTATCTGTATTAAGAGGATGTATTTTGTGGGGTAACAGGGTGGTTATTCCTGCAAAACTGCAAAGAGAGGTTTTGGAAATGTTACATGAGGGTCATCCTGGTATTGTAAGGATGAAGGGATTGGCCAGGAGTTATGTATGGTGGCCAGGTATTGACAAAATGGTTGAAAACTGGGTGACATCTTGTCCCAACTGTCAGGTAGTCAGGCCTGCCCCACTTCACGCCCCCACACAGGAATGGGAATGTCCTAGGGGCCCGTGGTCTAGGATCCACATTGATTTTGCTGGCCCTACCAGAGGGCACACCTTTCTTATTATAGTAGATGCATATTCCAAATGGCTAGAGGTAATCCCCATGGCATCCACCACAACTGATGCTGTCATCAAACAGCTCAAAAAACTTTTTGTAACCCACGGGTTACCTGATGTTCTTGTCTCTGACAATGGCCCTCAATTTACATCCAATCTTTTTGAATCCTATTTAGCACAACAGGGTATCAGACATGCCCTTACTGCCCCTGGGCACCCTTCAGCTAACGGCCGGGCTGAACGCATGGTACGTTTTACCAAGGAGAAGCTTCAGCAACTGGGTCCTGGGGACATCACTGAGAAAGTTGAAAAACTTCTCAGTGTTCAGCACATCACTCCTAACCCATCTAATAACTTATCCCTAGCAGAGTTGTTGATGGGTAGGAAACTTAGGTCTTCCCTTGACCGCCTTCATCCCACTTACGCACCCAACGCACCACTAGATTCCACTTCCAAAGTTCGCACATTCAGTATGGGTGATTCTGTTTATGCTAAGAACCTTATGGGTGAACCTTTGTGGATTCCTGCTGAGATAACTCAGATCACAGGCCCTCGTTCTTACAGGGTGCAAACAGAGGATGGAGTCCTCTGGAGCAGGCACATTGATCAACTTAGATCCAGGTTCTCTCAGGAACATCGCACTTGTTCCTCTCTAGTTCCCTCACCTGATGTCAATTCTAGGGGAAGGGGAGGAACAGGAGGAAAATCAGCAAGCAAGAATCCACCCCATGTGTAACGAGCCATTACGACAGGAACCATTCCAAAACCTGTCACAATGCCAAAATCCATCCTTAGAAGTGGAAGATTGTACATCACTACCTGACTTGGGTGCTGACATTGGGCTGGAGATGGGTTGGGAGGAGAGACCAGATTCTAACAATCAAACAGGGTCTTCTTTCACAGGAAGTCCCAGTGGGGAAATGTCAGCAGACACATTTCCTCTCACTGGGTGAGAATGTTAAAACTTCTGAACCACGAAGGTCTCAATGTACACGCAAGAGCCCCACCTATTTAAAAGAATACATTAGATAGGTTGGGGTTTGGTATGGACTGAACCTAGTGGGGAGTGGTGTTATGTATGTAGGTTTGAATGTCATTGGTTTAGTTTGAATTGTTCTTGTAAAATGTCAAATAGGATTGGTTTAAATAGTGCGGGAAAACCCTGCACTCTGATTGGCTGGCAACTACGGCTGCTGGCTATAAGAAGCAGCCGTAGGCCAGCCAAGTCGGGTCCATTTGAGCTGTAGTCACTTAATAAACTCTTCACTGAAGCTCTTCGCGTCTGACTCTTCATGCAAACGTAACACTGGTTGTCACATTTAAAGCCCTTCATGGCTTAGGACTGAATTAATGGAAGGACTCTCTCTATCAAACTCTTCCCATCTGATCCATTGAAGCGGGATGGGCATGATTTTGGGTTATGCTGGCCAAAGAAAGTAGTTGTTGTGCCTTTTTTGCCATAGCATTCACCTTATAGAACATTTTATCTCAAAAGATTAGGGTGGCCTCAACTCTGCTGGCCTTTTGTAAGGCCCTGAAGGCCTGGTTCTATGCCCAGATGATCAGGCCTGAGGTTTTACATTTTTGTTATTCCATAGGTTTGGGTTAATGTTGTTCTAATGCTGTACATTGCAGCAATAGCAATAGCACTTAGACTTATATACTGCTTCACAGTTTACAAAGTCAGCATATTGCACCCAACAATCTGGGTCCTCATTTTACCCACCTTGGAAGGATGGAAGGCTGAATCTACCTTGACTCTGGTGAGATTTGAACTGCCAAATTGCAGGCAGCTGGCAGGCAGCAGAAGTAGCTGCAGTACTGCACTCTAACCACTGAGCTAGCTTATAAATCTTATAACTTTTGTAATGTTTATAACTGTTTTTACTTATTTTAACTTGTTCATCGCTCAACATCACTTATGGGGATGGGTAGCCATGAAAACAAAAATAGTTGTGCTGGAAGTAAAAAATTTATTAAACAGACAACTGTAGTCAAGATTTGATTCAATGCATCATTGTATTGTGTATTGTTGCTGTTTGTGGTGATTGTGCCTATGTGCACAAAGATCCCAGGACGGAGACTGTAAGTTCTCTATTTTCCCTTGCTGAGCTTGTGATTTTATATTCAGTCTACTATGTAGAGAGCATCTCATTTTAATTATTTGCTATACCAAAAGTGAGCTTTTAGTTCCCTGGAATATGTACATATTTATATCATTATTATCAATTCATATCTTAGCTTAGCCCTTACAAGTTTTGAATAAAATTTGGTCATATTAGGATTATAACAATTTATTAAATTATGACAGTGAATATTCAGGAATATTGTAATACCATTGCGCTGAACGAAAAATAAAAAAAATAAAAATAAAACAAAAATAATGGGAAAAACTTTCATTCTTTTTTTATATGTGTAGCCTGTTCTACTAGCAGCATTCCCTGGTTGGCTGGCTGGTTGGGGCCTCTCCCCAGGAATTAGGACAGGAAAGTGACCTGGAGGAGATTTTCTGGGAAATGTAGTCCTAGCAAGAGGGGATAAGTAGGAGCTCTGGGAGTAAAACAACAGATTCAAACAGTTGACAGAAAAAAATGGACTGAAAGCGAACAAAAAGAACGAATCTGCTATGAAGAAAAATGGCTGCACTTTGGAAAGAGAGAGAGATTGCCACAGGAGGAATAGAGGATGTCTATATTTTAGGCCAGAGACTGTATCCTGGCTGCCATGGTAGGAAGAAGTGTTGGCATCTCACTGTGCCTGCAGAGGAAACAGGATTGGTGAGGAAACATGTTTACAAGGAAACAGGATTGGTGAGGGGCCATTTGGCCAAAAAGGACACTCTTTGGTACATTTTTGGCTTAAGCAATATTGCCCACCATAAGATTTAATATTTCATATTGTTGTGTCGTTTAATTTGATTTTATGTCAACAGACATCACTTTAAATTAAAGCCTGTAGCTTTCTCCAAGTTGTGTTGGTGTGCCAGGGCCATATCGGGCTGGGTCACTGGGAAAGGGATAAAAGAACCTGATTGTTAGCTTCCCCTTCACATACTTTTTGTAATTGAAATACATTGCTTCAGCTCATTTGCTTTAAAAAATACAGAATAAAAAAAAACCAACAGATTTTAACTTTGAAATTATTCGTGTTATTTGCAGATTTGGAATGATGACTTGTACATGAAATATAGGTTTATATTATTTTATTAAACAAGATGGTATATAATTTTTTACACACTGAAAAAAATAGAACTGTTCGCATTATACGTCTCTGAGTATATAGCCCACTCCTTCTTTGTCTGCTATTTATGTTTTGAATGAGAAACATGTTAAAGAGATGAATTATATTTTAAATAATCAATATTTGAAGAATCGATATTTGATTTCAATAGGGAGGTTGGGCTTTCAGCACATAGATCATTACAGAAAATTAAGGATGAATTAAAAATACTTCACTTTGGCTACAGTACATTATGCAAGATTTTTTTTTTGTTAGCCTTAAAAAAAACATTTGTCTCTGCAGCCAACATAAAACGGAATTGAAAACTTAGCAAATTGTACCAACATCACAGATTATGTCTATGGCATCAATCCCAAATGTTTTCCACTCATGTTTCTTGGATGATGACACATAAGCTTCTCCTTTCCTACTTCACATTCACTTTTTTATTTTTTTATTTTTATTTTTTTATTATTATATTTATATGCCACCCTTCTCCAAAGACTCAGGGCGGCTTACAATTTTTGGGTTGTATTGGGATACAACCCAATACTTCACAACAGTCCTATGACTTCCAAAAATTCAGTTCATATTGAAGCTTAACAAATGTCTTTTTTCTTTTTCTCCCAACATGTAAATCTTGAGTGCTTGGTAAATCAGTATTGTTTATCATTGCAAATCTATGCATATACATTTTCTTCTCAAGAGAATATTGGAAATGCAATGAATATCAGCAGTGATTATATTCAAGCATTCAGAGACTTCCGTTTTGGGAGGATGGAGTAGGGTGGGGGTTAAACAGCTTGAAAGCTAACACCATCAGAATACATATTAGAGCAGACTGCTTTTATAAGCATAAATAATGCCCAGGGAGGCAAATGGAGGATTAAAAAAAACCAGGTTAAATAGAAGTCCCTAGAGAGCCTGAGAAGCTGTTATGGTGGGAGAAAACATGAAGCTTCTGAACAATGGCTTTTAGACAGCTAAGTAAACCAATTGCACGAAGAAAAGAGCTGGACAAGGCCT
The DNA here is from genome assembly GCA_009733165.1 of Naja naja. Classification (NCBI taxonomy): domain Eukaryota; kingdom Metazoa; phylum Chordata; class Lepidosauria; order Squamata; family Elapidae; genus Naja; species Naja naja. The sequence goes on along the minus strand of CM019151.1, from coordinate 81,615,491 downwards.
ACATGAGCATTCATTAATGCCAGTGACAGCTATTGTACTTAAAAGTGTCAAACGCTATTCAAAAGACAGTGAAAAGAAACAATGCACAGGAACAAAATCCCTGCTTGACATAGCATTCTGCATGTGGGTTCAGATATAACTGGGAATCAGACATAGAGTACAATGCCAGAGTACAGAATGTCAAGCACATATTTAAGCAAATATTTAAGATATTCCCAGAGCTTTGCTGTGGCTTCTTCAGTAAAGAAAAACACACAAAAAGCATCAGAATAATGTATTATTTTATATTTTCTGAAGTGTCTATCAATAAAATAGCAGTGGCATGCATGAAAGTGGATTCTTTATTTTACAGAATGCAGAACGCCTTCGTTTGGAGACAGGATAATGTGAGTTACTATTGTTCACCCAGCTTTCTAAAGGTGGTCCCAGAAGCTAGGAAATCACTATGGGAGGGGAAAAAATAGAAAAATAGAAGAAGAAAAACAAAGCCAGTGACATTTTTATTGTTTTATTAGGTCTTTCACTATGAGGAACATCCTCTGAGAAACTATCATATATATAATAACAGAATGTATATTACTCAGATCATGCTATGGTATTGGAGCAGGAGAATAAAATAAGCTAATCAGAAATTTAATTACAACAGGAAAAATATTAATTTGTGGCCAGTTACTGTTGCTTTTTTTTGGAAAAACTGGAACTATGTGATTGTGACATTTTTTCTTTTTACAATCCTGTAGCCCCTACAGGTTGGGAAGGTTTAGGTTAAAATGTTGTACTGTATGTTAGTGTAGCTTTTTTATGCAGTAGCATGTTTGTTTTGAATATGAATATGTTATTATGATTTCAAAATAAATTGTAACCTATCCCACTCTTGACATATAAGAAACTAAAATTAACCTAAATTATTGGTGATTATTTATATTGCTGAATGTTAACAGGAGAGAAAGTATTAAAATAATAGAAAGTATGAAATAAAACTAGTAAATGCTCACCTGTATCAGTCTTCCTGCTTGAGACATAATTTGCATAAATTTTATTAATGGAATGGTGGTTGTGGCAGAGATTCTTCTAGCTTTTTCAAAACTGAAATAAAATTTCTTCATTCCATTGAGGATTATTTTCTTTTTAAATATAAAAGTGATTGTTTCCTAACAAAGGACTTTATTTCCTCTTATCACAAATATCACAGGATATATTTATCACAGCTTCAGTGCAAGATAAATGTTCTGTTCAAATAGAAGTACAGGTGAAACTCGAAAAATATGAATATCGTGCAAAAGTTCATTTATTTCCGTAATGCAACTTAAAAGGTGAAACTAATATATGAGATAGACTCATTACATGCAAAGCAAGATAGTTCAAGCCATGATTTGTCATCATTGTGATGATTATGGCTTACAGCTCATGAAAACCCCAAATCCACAATCTCAGAAAATTAGAATATTACATGCAATCAATAAAACAAGGATTGTACATAAAACAATATCGGACCTCCGAAAAGAATAAGCATGCGTATGTACTCAGTACTTGGTTTGGGCCCCTTTGCAGCAATTACTGCCTCAATGCAGCATGGCATGGAAGCTATCAGCCTGTGGCACTGCTGAGGTGTTATGGAAGACCAGGATGCTTCAATAGCGGCCTTCAGCTCTTCTGCATTGTTGGGTCTCATGTCTCTCATCTTTCTCTTGGCAATGCCCCATAGATTCTCTATGGGGTTCAGGTCAGGCGAGTTTGCTGGCCAATCAAGCACAGTAATCCCACAGTCATTGAACCAGGTTTTGGTGCTTTTGGCAGTGTGGGCTGGTGCCAAGTCCTGCTGGAAAATGAAGTCAGCATCCCCATAAAGCTCGTCTGCAGAAGGAAGCATGAAGTGCTCCAAAATCTCCTGGTAGACGGCTGCGTTGACCCTGGACTTAATGAAGCACAATGGACCAACACCAGCAGATGACATGGCTCCCCAAATCAATACAGACTGTGGAAACTTCACACTGGACTTCAAGCATCTTGCAGTGTGTGCCTCTCCATTCTTCCTCCAGACTCTGGGTCCTTGGTTTCCAAATGAGATGCAAAAGTTGCTCTCATCAGAAAAGAGGACTTTGGACCACTGAGCAACAGACCAGGTCTGTTTTTCTTTAGCCCAGATAAGGTGCTTCTGATGTTGTTTGTTGTTCAGGAGCGGCTTGACAAGAGTAACACGACATTTGAAGCCCATGTCCAGGATCTGCCTGTGTGTGGTGGCTCTTGATGCATTGACTCCAGCCTCAGTCCACTCCCTGTGAAAGTTCCCAACACTTTTGAATGGCCTTTTCCTGATAATCCTCTCCAGGCTGCGGTCATCCCTGCTGCTTGTGCACCTTTTTCTTCCACACTTTTCCCTTCTACATAACTTTCTATTAATGTGCTTTGATACAGCACTTTGGGAACATCCAACTTCTTTCACAATTACCTTTTGAGGCTTTCCCTCCTTATGAAAGGTGTCAATGATGGTTTTCTGCACAACTGTCAAGTCAGCAGTCTTTCCCGTGGTTGTGATTCCTACTGAACCAGACTGAGAGACCATTTAAAGGCTCAGGAACCCTTTGCAGGTGTTATGGCTTAATTAACTGATTAGAGTGGGACACTTTGAGCCTAGAATATTGCACCTGTTCACAATATTCTAATTTTCTGAGATTGTGGATTTGGGGTTTTCATGAGCTGTAAGCCATAATCATCACAGTTATGACAAATCACGGCTTGAGCTATGTTGCTTTGCATGTAATGAGTCTATCTCATATATTGGTTTTGTTAAGTTCGCATGGAGAGGCAGGACGCGGAGTGCTTCAACTCAAAGTTTATTGTGACTTCAGCTCAGAACGGACCCAACTGGCTCAGCCACGGCAGCTATTTATAGCCGGCTGCCGCGGCTGCCAGCCAATCAGAGTGCTGGGTTTTCCCGCACTTTTACAACCAATGAATTCAAACACTTTACAACAATACCCAGTCATTTTAAACTCTGCATACATAACAGGTTTCATCTTTTAAGTTACATTATTGAAATAAATGAACTTTTGCACGATATTCTAATTTTTTGAGTTTCACCTGTATATCTGTTTTTTCCTAAAATTTTATAACACTCTGAACTCTGTGAGTAAGACCCACAATATATAAGCACTACCAAGTTCCTAAGATTTTTCATACTTTAAAATCATTTCATAGTAATCTCACAAAATCCAACTCAATCCAGTTTCTACGCATTAATAATCCTAATAAAACATTAATCTGTTTCATGATAACATATTCTATATGCATGATGATAACTCATTTATCTGCCAATAGAAATTTATTAAAATGTGCTGAATTTGCTTTCACCTTTAACGTATTCCCTACCAAAAGAATTCTGCAGAAGCAACAGCAATTTTAAAGATAGTATTATAAAGAAGTTATGCAATGTAGAATCAGATTTTAATGTAAATAATAAAAGTGCAATTCTTTGTCAGCATTTTAATTCCCAGTAAGTAAAATACAGTTGACCAACAGGCATTTTTAGGTTGAGATTAATGGACATACCTTTTTAAAAAAACCAGCAGTACTTTTAAGCAGAAAATATGACCTCTTATCCTTTATTTTAAAAGAATACAAACTTCTTTCTTTTTTAAAAAAAACCCAACCAATCTTTTTTTCCTACTTAGCTATTGATAGCTATTGAAACTGAAGTTGGAGAATGTGTATGTAAAGCATTATATGATTCAGTGGAATCAAAGAACTTTAGATATAATGTTTGAATAATGGGAAAACATGGTTTAAATTTTAAATTAAATAATAATTTAACAGCTTTTTTTAATAAGATGATGTACTAATGTTATTTACCACTGAAAAAATTGTCAAGAATGTACAAAGGTACCTCAAATGTATGTTGAAAATGTACATGTAAATAAGGAACTTTTTACCATTTATGGTGGATATGTGACAAAACAAAGAAATATTGGAATAGGATTAATTCCTAATACAGAAAATTCTTAAAATGAATAAAAAGATAAAACCAAGACTTTTCTTTTAGGCTTAATGGATAAAGAACATGGAAAAACATTTTGAACTTTAATGTTATATATGCTGACAGCAGCAACAATACTCTATGCACAAAAATAGAAGGATACTTTGATTCCCATAATGGACAAATTGCTGCAAAAGTTGATGGAGGTAGCAGAGATGGGTAAATTTACTACTTTGATTAAAGAAAAGAACACTATTTTATATTTTGATAAACTAATAAACATATTTAATTAAAAAAAGAAAATCATTGATCTATATAGCTCAAAGTTAACCTATTCATAGGCCAGGTTGGGATTGTTTTATAAAGCTGCTCAAAATGGTATTATTATTATTATTATTTATTGGACTTGTATGACCCCATCTCCGAAGACTACAAAAACATACATTCATAATAAATAAATAGTTAAAAAAGAATTAAACCGAAACAAGCCCAATATCGATATTAAAATTAAATAACACCCCCCCCGAGAAGGTTATCACAGCCCAGCCTCAGGTCATGGCGGAAGGTCTGGAGGTCAGGGGCCAGATGGAGCCCCAGGGGAAGCTGGTTCCACAGGGTGGAAGCCGCCACAGAGTAGGCTTGTCCCTGGGGGACCGCCAGCCAACACTGGCTTGCCAACGGAACCCTGAGAAGCCCCTGCCTGTGTGCTCGCACAGGGCGGTTGGTACTTGATATCGGCAGGAGTCGCTCCCTTAGATATTCTGGACCCATGTTGTGTAGGACTTTGAATGTTAAAACTAAGGCCTTGAATCTCACCCGGAGTGCAACCGGCATCCAATGCAGATCGCGCAGGAGGGGGGTAATATGGGAGAATCGGGAAACTCCCATCACCACCCATACGGCCGCATTCTGCACCAGCTGCAGTCTCCGGATGGTATGCAAGGGCAGTCCTAGATAGAGAGCATTGCAGTAGTCGAGTCGAGAGGTGACAAGGACATGAGTGACTGTACGCAGGGCATCTTGGTCCAGAAATGGGCGGAGCTGGTGAACCAGCTGGACCTGGGAAAAGGCCCCCTGGCCACGGCCCCCACTTGTTCCTCCAACCGGAGCTGCGCATCCAGGAGGACCCCCCAGGTTCTGTGCCCTATCCACAGGGGGCAACACCTCTCCCCCTATGGTCAACGATGGACATTCCTGACTGGACCGAGATGCCGGTATGTATGTACAGCCACTCAGTCTTGGCTGGGTTGAGTCGAAGCATGTTTCCATCCATCCAAATCCATACCACATCCAGGCAACAGGTCATCACGGAAAGGGCATCACTGACCTGGTTTGGGGTAGAGATGTATAACTGGGTATCATCAGCATATTGATGATACCTCACCCCAAATCCGTGAATGATCTCACCCAGCGGTTTCATGTAGAGGAGCGAGAGGACCAACCCCTGGGGAACCCCACAAGTGAGCGCCCTCGAGGTTGACCTCTGCCCCCCTGACAACACCGATTGTGGACGCCCTGTGAGATAGGAGGAGAACCATCGTAAAACAGTGCCCCCCACTCCCAACCCCTCGAGGCGACGCAAAAGGATGCCATGGTCAATGGTTTGAAAGCCGCTGAGAGGTCTAATAGGACTAGGGCAGAGGAGAATCCCCTGTCCCACACCCTCCAGAGTTCATCCATCAGTGCAACCAATGCCGTCTCCATGCTGAAACCAGGCCAGAAGCCTGATTGGTATGGATCCAGGTAGTCCGCTTCATCCAGGAAAAGTGGAAACTGCTGAGCCACCACACTCTCAACAACCTTCGCCACAAAACGAAGGTTGGAGACTGGACGGAAGTTGTCTAACACGGTAGGGTCCAGGGCAGGCTTCTTCAGGAGGGGTTTCACCACCGCCTCCTTCAAGGCGGCGGGAAAGACACCCTCCCTTAATGAAGCATTGATCACTGCCCGGAGCCAACCACAGGTGACCTCCCTGGAGGCATACACCAACCAGGAGGGTCATGGGTCCAACAAACATGTGGTGGAACTCAGATGCCGCATAATCCTGTCCACTTCATCCTCAGAGACAGGATCGAACTCAGCCCAGATCGTATTGGCCAGACTACTTGCACCCTGATCATCAGACCACTGCAAGTTAGAGCACAACCCACCCCGAATCTGCATGATCTTATCCGACAGATATTGACCAAATTCCTCAGCCCTTCTCCACAACGGATCCACTGCCTCCCCCGGACGTAGGAGAGAGCGGGTGACCCTAAACAGGGCGGCTGGGCAGTTATCTGCGGACGCTATGAGGGCAGAGAGATAAGATCTTCTCGCTGCCCTCATAGCTACCAGGTAAGTCCTAATGTGGGCTCTTCCTTATGTACTGACAAAGCACACTAAAATATAACCCAATTTTCAGAGTTTATACAACACACTGACTTATAAACTCATACGGAGCTTGGTGGGGTCACACAACACAGTAAGTTAAAATGTGTTGCTTTGTTTGTTTCAGAGTATTTTGTGATATGGAAAATGAAGAAATCCTTGACAATAATGCAGAAATTATAATTAGCGTAAAATGCAGTTTCCTGTGCCCTGACAGAAATATCACCAATCTTGGACAAAATTACATTGGTTACATTTGCAGTCTCAGGCTGAACACAAAATGATGAAAACTACTGGTGTAAATAACTGAAATAATGCATTTCCTAGAATCACATTTTGATGCTCCTAGATCTGTGAAAGGAAGTTATGCTTTGAGAATCATTGCCACAATTCTAATTATAATGATGGTTCCAGTTTCATACACAGAGTAGAACTCAGTATGACCCGGGAAGGTTCCAGAAGAATAATCCTGATTCCAAGGCTAGGCAATGTTCACTCTGCAGAGAAAGAAAATAGAAATGTTAGAAAATAGTTAGGAAACGAAACATCTTAGTCCTGTTAATATAGTCTGTTTTCTTTTCACTGATGTGCAGAATATTTCTTGTGTATACCAATATCAAAAGTTATATAACAAAAACCAGCATTTTGTACTCTGCATATATGAAGCAAGTCTTGCAGGGAGATTAGAATAAATTTACTAGGCTTATGTGTAATTGAATATGCATTCAAGATTGCTACAAGAAAGAAGGTTTGGAATCTATTTGTGAAAAACAGTAAAACAAAGCTGGTGTAGTTGAGGAAACAAGAAAGTGCTTTGCCATGAGAAATATTGATAAATAAGCAGAGAGAGAATAAAGCATTCTAAAACACTCTATATATTGTTTTAGAACCAGTGAAGCATACCTATATTAGAAGCCATTGTAGGATGAAGTTTTTGATGTTTCATCAATCACTGTATACACAATGTTTATTTGTGATATACAACACTAAATGTTCATTCTTATACCTTTCTGAAAAGCTAATGTTCTCAGGTTTTCTGATTTTACATTTGTTACAATTTTCAGTGTTAGCTTGGTTGATTTTTGTTTGTAGGTCAAAGATATACATGAATATATGTGTGAATATATGAATATTAAACAATCACACATTTCCTTGCTATTCTTTTCCGTTTTCCTATAAATGTAAGTAGAATCAAGTATTTGAGGTTATTAGGATTCTATTTATATTTATTGCCACTCTTTACAAACAATTGCTCACTATTGGCTGAGAAAAAAATCCAACTGAATACAAATTTTCATTATATTTCTTGTTTTCTCCAATAATTTCCTTGGAGCAGAGAGTTTTCAACATGGAGAAACAAATAACATAAATAAGATTATGAACGAACCTGAAATGTTAAAGGCCAGATTTTTAAAAAAATAATTATTGCTATTATAGCTCAAATCTCTTGATAGATACTTGAAATCTATGAAGGATTTCTAAACACAATGCAAAACATTTTTATGGGAGTCTCAAGGTGACTTGCAATTAAGATTGAAAAGAAAATCAGTATTGTTCAGCATAAATTAAAATAAAGCACTCATCCTTTTTGTTAAAAGCTATTTAAATAAATAAAGTAAGTAATACATAACTAAGTTTGAAAAGCATTGCCAGATTAAAGCAATAGTGTGGGGTTAAAATGAGAATAATTCACTTCAGGAAATGAAAGGCATATCATGCCCAGAGCTGTTGAGAATCAGATAGCAAAAATGTATTATTATGGTTCATGACCAGATGTTCACACAGAATTTGGCATTTTTAATCCACTTATCAAGTCCTTTCCAAGGACTTGGCATATCAAATGTGTGGGTGCTTAATTAAAAGTATTGCCACAGGATATAAACTGTAAGTAAAATTGCTTTTTGAAATTGACTGATAGGAATTTTGACAATGCTGACAATGTTCAAGTGTTGCTCCAGTTGTTTTGGAACTGCATCCAAAGTTTCTAATACTGTTGGTACTACTTTAGCTTTCGTTTGCCACAGATATTCTATTTCTATTTGCAGCTCTTTGCATTTTGTTATGTTTCTCAGTTATTTCTATTCTGTTCTCCAGATACTAATGTCAACTATCCAGACTTTTTCATCTTTGTTACCTAAAATTGTTAAATCTGGGGAGACATATAGCAGGTGTTTGAGAGAACAACAAAAATGTTGCTTTTTCATTAATCTCTTATTTGTTTTGCCCTTTTAGGTTGCTGCTTGGCAAGAATGAGAAGAGAAAACTAGACTAAGCTAGCGTTTAGTCGATATCTGTCTTCGTTATGTTAAGCTCTTGTGGAAAAAAAGAATATTATTGGGTCAATATAAGGCCCAGAGTTGTCTTATCCGTGAGATGGCATGTAATTTTAATAAATAAATGAAATCAGTGATTGATTTTGGAAGATAAAAAACTTTCTCTTTTGCTTCTATCACCGTAAAATGAATAAATTACCAATTTCTATAATAGATATTGAATATTCTGAGTTTGTTCAAAATTATTTTTCTTAGTTAATGGTAAAGTATATGAAAATAGGAGGGTATTTATCACTTTTGCTTGTCTGTTTATCTGCTGTCACCTTCCAAAGAAATCTTTGTGACGTGGATGATTTGATAGAAAATAAACTTTACAATGTCCTGAATTTTACAAACCAATAATCAGTACCCTGATTGAATTTGACTCTTTGCAGAAAAACACATGTTCACGTGATATTTAATGAAGTATATCTTTTTAAGGAGTATTTTTAGATTACTTGCTAGGTTACTGTTCCTCCCTACAGTACCTATAAACATAATAGTTTTGAAGCTTATTTTGAAGTCTGAATAATAAAAATCATATAGATGAATTTATGTGAATAAATTACTTATAATAGTGATCAGCGGTGATCAGGCTTATTTCTCACAGGCTGTGGAAAATAGCAATCAAATCTTGTTCAAAATTTGCAAATGGAGAACATTTTGGGAGTGTATAGAAGTAAGCATTTTGACAAAGAGAAAGGTTTATTTGAGGTCACTAATGAAAAGGCTGCAAGCAAGCTAAATTCAGAGGTAATGATGTCATCCTTCCTATTCTCTACACAATGATATCGCCACTACTACATATCCCTTGAATAGTACCAATTGCTAGTGGAATCTCACTTGAAAAAGCAATCACAGCATTTGTACTTCAAAACTTTGAACAGTTTGCTGGAGACAATATGTTGAGCCAAATTCAGTGACTGGGTTTAGCTACTATTTTTAATTTTCCCTTTACATTATTAGAAAAGTATTAGAGACCCAATATGGTATAGTAGCAAAGTTACTGGCCTGGAAACAAAGAAACCAAGTTCTAGGCTTCTCCTAAGTATGAAATTAGCAGGATGAGTTTGGGCCATTCACACTCTCTGAGCACAGGATTGTTGTTGTGTGGAAAGTAAGAGAAAGTAATGTTATGTATGTTTATCACACTGAATTAACAATCTATTTTTACAGGATATTGGCTACCAATATAAGTGTATTAGGAGAAATGTGCATGAAATGCATGCACACTTTTCTTGCTCAGTTTTTTGACATCTGGAAAAAATGAAGGAACATGATGAATCCTCCTGCCGGCATCGAATACCAACCGCCCTGTACGAGCACACAGACAGGGGCTCCTTGGGGTGCCGTCTGCAACCCAGTGTCGCTTGGCGGTGACCCGGGGGAAGGCCTATTCTGTGGCAGCCCCCACTTTGTGGAACCAGCTTCCCCTGGGGCTCTGTTTGGCCCCCGATCTCTACATCTTCCATCATGATTTAAAGACCTGGCTATTTGGACAGTCCGGGCTGTGCTGACCTCCTAGGGTGGGGTGGACTGACTTTGTTTTAGGTTGGGGGCTTTTATGCTAATTTGACTTGGTTGTTTAATACGGTTTTAGTTAAATAATTTATTGTGTGGTTTTAGGTGTGAGCTGCCCCGAGTCCTTTTGGAAAGGGGGCAGCATACAAGTCAAATAAATAAATAAATAAATCCAGAAAATAGGGAAAACAGGTAAAAATAGATTTAAAAACCCAGATTCATTTATTCTTAGCAAAAACCATAGTGACCCTCAGGTATAACATGCTGTCACATCCTGAAAGATTATCCTGTTCTCTTTTAATTAAAATAAAATATAAACTGAGAAAGATAAACAAATGGACAACTCAATATATGCGGCCAGTGTCTGTGGTTTATTAAAACCAGATACTTGGCCTTGATTTCTTTTCTAGTTACATATCAGTGTCATTAATCAAAGAAGACACCTACAATCTTTCAATGTTATGGAGAAAGAAAATGAAAGATTCTCATTCTCTCTTCACAGTCTTTACAAGTGTCATTGAGATACTGCTTCTTGTCTTTTCTAAAATCTCTCTGAAATTCTTTGTTGTGTTCTTTGCTTGCCCTTGTCTTTCTTCACAATGGTTTCTCTTCTCTTCCTAGAAAATTCCACCTTTTTTTGACATTCAATTTGCTGTTTTTTGGTCTTAGTAATTCCTTTCACATTTATCCTTTATACTTCTTAAAGTACATTTCACAGAATCTATCTGTGGTAGACTCTGTGAAATGATATTTCATCCTATCATGGTGATGCAGGACGTAAAAGTGATTCCTGACATTGTACTTGCAAATTGTGGATATACATTCAGGATCATATCAGGAATTCTAATTGTCTTTCTTTTACTGCTTTAACTTGACTTGGAACTTGCACACAAGCACTGTGTGACCTGTTCCACAATCAGTCATGACCATGTCTTTGCTGTTATAACTGAGCTTTTCCTCATTCTTATACAAGTACTTCATCTGGCAATATAGGTGACCTTTGATTGTTTGAAGACTATGCTAGCAGTGAATAAATAATTAGATTGGCACAAGCTGATACGTTATTGTCCTGTTTCATTTTTATTTTTCTAGATCATAAAGTCTAACTACATTTTCATCCTTAATACAGTATTTCCAATTTTGGCATCCAAACACAAACAACTCTGTTTACCAATTCTGTCACGTTCATATTGAAATTTGCCATAACACTCATCAACCTACTTTTTTATTCAGTCGGCAGTTTAGTGTAAACTTGGGTAATCATCATATTAAAGCAGTATTAATAAAGTATCAATAAAGGAAAATATTTGTTGTTCAAGGTTGGAAGGTCGTTGGTGCTCTCTGAGCTAGAGTGTTTTCTTGCAGATGTTTCATTATCCAAATTAGGTTACATCATCAGTGCATTGATGGTTGTAAGATCCATGTATCTGCCATTCTCCAATGGAAGAAAGGCGGGACAGTTGGATTTGATACATTTAATTCTTTTTCTCTCTATGTAGCTTAAGTATCCTATTTCTTACCCTGTCTTTTGTATAACCTTTTACCCTCACCTTTAACCTTTTATAACCATCACCTAGTGCCCCAGATACTTGGAAAATTCTCACCTCTTGGCAGTGGTGGGATTCAAAATTTTTACTACCGGTTCTGTGGGTGTGCCTTATTTGGTGGGCATGGCTTGGTGGTCATGTGACTGGGTGGGCATGGCTTGGTCATAGGACTGTGTGGGTGTGCTTGGTCATCATGTGACTGGGTAGGCGTGGCCAATTCAATGTCACTCACATCAAGGGGTGCCTCACTTGGCCCTTCCTCTCCCAGCCATTCCTTGTCACCCAGCCTCACCTTATCTATAGTTCTTTAAAAATGTTATTCACCTTTTTTGACTTTATTATCTGCATACTATAGATGTACTTTCATGGACCACTGAAAGGAGGAAATGGCTCACATGCTTTACCCAAGAGTGTGATAGTCAACAGGCTTTTAAGGGGCTGCCATAAAGAAAGGGGGACAATGTATTTTCCAAAGAAGCAGAATGCAAACAAGAAGCAATGGATGGAAACTGAACAGAGAGAAGCAACCTAAAAGTAAGGAGAAACTTCCTGACAGTGAGAACAATTAACCAGTGGAACTGCTCGTCTCCAGAAGTTCTGGGTGCTCAATTGCTGGAAGTTTTTAAGAAAAGACTGGACAGCCATTTCTCTGAAAAGGTATAGGGTTCACCCCAAGGTCCCTTCTAAGTGTTATTCTGTTATTCTGACACCTTTCCCAGGATCTCTACTCAGAGTTTGGCATCCTCAGTTTTCTTGCCTGAGCTGGGGGTTGGACTAGAAGACCTCCAAAGTCCCTTTCAATTCTTGTTAAACACAGGTGTATTTTATGCTCTGGACTATTGACATTGAATGCATGTAAACCCTGAAAAATATGTGGTAGCCCTGTGCAAAAGAAAGGAAGAAAAATCACTCTAGGTGTAGGGACAGTGTAAAATATTAACACATGATAAATAATGGAATAATTAAAAATAATAGCACAGAGTTTTCTCTGTCTCTCTTCCTATTTTTTTCTTTCTTTCTCTCCCTTCCTCTTCCTCTTCCTCTCTCTCTCTCACACTTCTCTCTCTCTCTTCCTCTCCCTCTCTCTCTCTCTCTCACACACAGAGCACTTTAGTAGCTTAACATACATGCATTTTGAAGCAGCTCCTTTAAATTTCTCCAAGACTGGAGTGAATTCCCCCACCTCCTCTGTCAGCCCGCACTCCCTCTCATTCCAAGCACTTTAACTCACACAGGGAAAGCAATACTTGCAGCGTCCATGGGAAATCCTTGGAGAAGTTTTTAAAGGACCTGCTTCAAAATGCATTTCTTTTACGTTGCAAAAGTGCTCCCAGGCTCAATTCACCCCCATCCCCTCTGTCAGACCTTACTCCTTCTCACTCCAAGCACTTTAACTCACACGGGGAAAGCGATACTTGCAGCATCCATGCCTTTCTTCGTTTCCCCCTGGAGAGAAAGAGGATGTGGGGAACGGAAAGCTAGGAGAGCGATCGGGGCAAGTGAGCGACCCGGGCAACTGGGTTGGGGGCGTGGCCAGCCAGGGGTCGCCACGGTTCGGCGACCCACGCCAAATAACCACTACTGGTTCACCCGAATAGGTGTGAACCAGTTGAATACCACCTCTGCCTCTTGGGGAGATGCAAGGGGAGAAGGGGCCATGTGGATTGCAATGCTGGAAGATATCCATGAGAAACTTTTCTTATTTCCTTTTGAAATACAAAGTTTTCAAGAGGCTATACTTATTTTTGAAGGAAGGAGAGGCTGATCCTTACAATGATATTATCTACTTTGCGTAATGAAACGTCTGCAGGAAAACAGCCATGTTCCTAAAGTCTAGCTGTTATGATTCATTCATGGATTGCTTAGTATTAAACACTACCCTTCCTTTAATATGTATTAAAGTATTAAACACTACCCTTCCTGAGTAATAAAGCAATTGTTTCCTTTTCTTTTTTCTCACAAGGACCTTTATCCCAGAGCATATTGGAAATCATTTTATATTTTCTATACATGTGGTTTCCTATTGCCATTGGTATTAACATTCAAAGTCCTACAAGGCATGGGTCCAGGGTATTTACGAGGACAACTCCTGCCGGCATCGAATGCCAACCGCCCTGTATGAGCGCACAGACAGGGGCTCCTTGGGGTACCGTCTGTGACCCAGTGTCGCTTGGTGGTGTCCCGGGAGGGCCTATTCTGTGGCAGCTCCACTTTGTGGAATCAGCTTCCTCTGGGGCTCTGTTTGGCCCCTGACCTTCGCACCTTCCGCCATGACTTAAAGACCTGGCTGTTTGGACAGTCCGGGCTGTGCTGACCTCTTGGGGCTGGGGTGATTTTGTTTTAAATTTTTTGGGTTTTATATGAATTTGACTTGGTTTATTTAATATGGTTTTATTTAATTAATTTATTGTATGGTTTTAGCTGTGAACGCCCCAAGTCCTTTTTGGAGAGGGGGAGGCATACAAGTCAAATAAATAAATAAATAAATAAATAAATAAATAAATAAATAAATAAATCTCTTGTGCAGTATCAAATTATGCCTTTGTGGTTGTCTCTAAAATGATCTTCCTCCTCCAGAATTTTTCTGTACTGCTGTTGTTCAGTATTATTGCTTTAAATGAACAGTTGGAATAAATTTGAAATCTTGGGTGGTCCTACTGGAACTATGGATTTTTTTGTCATATACTCTTGGCATTCTTTGCTCATCTTTCCCAAGAACACTGATCTCCACCTTTCAATTCAATTTCATTTCATCACAGTCATAGACCAGAGACCAGAACAAATCAAAACACCCAGTAAATATAAGATTAAAAATTCTAGTATAAAATAATAAATAGCTAAAATCTATGATAAAATCATACATGGTCTAATTATACTAAAATTACAATCCATAAACTATGTGGCCATTGTCACTTTAATACTAAAAGGGAAAGGAATAAACAGTGTAAAGGGTTTGCCACATTTGTTGTATAAAATAACTGTGGTGGATTAGACACGTGTTTCTGATGAATCCGCAGAGCTGCTGCACAGAATCTAGCCACCTGCACCATAGTTATGGACTGTTCATCCTTAAGCAGCCACTGGAAATAAGCAGTGTCAGAATAAGCAGCCTGGATACCTAGTAATTATTGGAATAATATTTCCCCCCCAATGTTGTAAAAGCAACATTGAAGGCCCACAGTCTCCACCTCTACTGAACCACAGGAACAGTCTTTCAGTCAATGGTATCTTTTTATACTTGCTGTATAGGACGGCCGATGGAAGCACATGGCACCGTGCGAGCAAAAAAGCTTTCCGATGGTTTCTCTAAGACAAATTTTCCTCGTCATGGATCAAGGCTGCCAAGCCCAACCTTGCCAAACTAGGCTTCTCCCCAGCATCAATACTCAAGATGGACTACGGCCAAGCAAAACAAACCTTGCGACAAAGGGTGGAGGACATCGAAAGGCAAATGGACTTAGAGAAAACTCTGCTGTTTCTGTCTCCAGACACCATTAGGTATGTTGTTACTCCTGTCAGCTATCTTAGCCAGTTGGAGCAAGCAACCATTGCATCTCCACTTTGATGAGGCAGGACAGTAGGACCTGAGAACTTATTTTTCTTTTTAAGGATGTTAAAACCATGCGTTTCTTTCCTTTCTTTTCGATCCATTCTTTCTTTTCTCTCATTCATCTATATGAACAAATCAACTCAAGGTATTTCTTTTATACTGGTTACTAATTTCTGTATTTAAGCCATTTATTCAGCACCCATTCATTCGTTACCCCATTTCATCTTCACACATTTCCTAAGTAGTGCATTCCCATACTATTCAATTTATTTATGTGCTCCTTGACATACTTAAGTCTTTTATATAACAATATGAGCAGAAGCACATACTTCTACACAGCTATTTTAATTATTTTAATTTTAATTTCTTCTGACAAGCACTCATTCTTTGCAGTAGACCACATATTATTTACGGAAGAATTTGCAACACAATTAAATCATGGGAAATGAGGAAAGCAGTATTGTCTGTACACAGTGCAAGCTTCACTTGTTCATATGGGCTTTGTGACATGGCATTCACTAAAGAACCAGAGCTTATAGCACAACGCGCATTTCTGCTTTCATTATTTTGATAAAAAAATTGAATCCTGAAAATGCATCCAAATACCCACTACTTTTTTTGTAAAAGTTTTATTGGGTTTGCACAAAACATAATAGAAATAAAACATCTTTTTTTGAGAGCAGCATGATTCCAGTTTATCACATCTCCATACAGACATAATCTCAGTTACATATTCATCATCTTTGTATTCAATTTCATAGCTTATCACTATTTTATCAATTTTTCAATAATTCTTCTCTTCCCTTACTTTCCTCAGCCTTATTTTATAATTATCTCATTCCTTTCTAATTCAATTACATATCTTTTTCTAAATTTCTATATCTTTCTAGTCATTATACTTGTACTTTTGTCTGTCCTACTTACAATTTCATCGATTCTTTTCCATCATCATCCCAAAAAGGAAGAGAAAGAAGAAAATTCCCTCCCCTTCCAGGCATTAAAAAGCCAGGTTCCCCCTATAATTACCAAGTAGAGTGTGTCACCTTTATATTTTAAAATTATTATCCTTTCAAATCTCATTAAACATTTAATTTATACACCATACAATTATAACATTCAATTTCTAATATCTATTTTATATCATATAACTCTTATCAACCAAATTCCGCTTGGCACTGTCCCTTAAAAATACACACTTAATTCTAAAAAAAAGAAAAAGATATATAAAAATAATGAATGAAATGATTAATCCATTCAAATTCATCCTGACAACTGAGATTGATTTCATTATAAATCTTTCACATTTCTCTTCAATTGTATTTTATAAATCCTTAAAAACAATCAAAATATTTTCCTTCCTTCCTCTTATTTCCTAGCAAGCATTCCATTACATCACAATACCATTTTATCTTTCACTTTAATTACCTATGTTTCATATTTTCTAGCTCATTACTATTTCTAATATAACAACACTGTCTCTTGTACCCTTGCAGAATCCTCTTTTAATTTACATTTTTAACCATTATCTCTATGTCTTTTAAGTAGGCTAATACCTTTAATCCTTGTACGTTTCCCCTGTGTCTTTATTTCCTGTTTCTGTCCCTTATAACTTCTTTTCCTTTTTATCTTCCCCTCTTTTTCTCTCCACCCTTTTTGTCCTCCATGTCTCTCTGATTCTCCCTTCTGTAATCCTCTCTTTTGTTTCTTCCTAATGTTATATTTACTTTTCAAACTATTCTTTGTTTTAGTTGTTTCCCCAAGGCTTAAATTTTTAACTCCTTTCCCCCCCTTTTTCCATTTTACCCTACATTGCATTGTTTGGTCATTAAAGATGGCTTCTTCTTTGTTCAGTCCTTCTTGTTCTTCAAGTGTTTCTTGTTGTTTCAATTTCTAAAAATTGAAGTCCAAAGCCAAAAGATCCTCCTCCCTCTTGTGACTCTTCTTTCATTTTTTAAAGTTCCATTTTTAATTCTTCAAGGAGTACTGCCATTTTAAACACTTTTAAACAACCACCCGATTGATTTTAATTCAAACCACTAAAAATCCAATACCCAAAATTCCAAAAATCACCAAGTAATCCAAAGCTCTTTCTTCTTGCTGTTTTCTTCCACTTTTCCTTTCCGAGGGGCTCTGATATATTGTTGAAAAGTTTCAGTTACAGTATATCCTTTGGAAATCTTTTTAAAGTTTCACAGTTAATTCTTTTTATTTCCAGGTGATACTCTCTGTTATTTCCAAGTCCACCCTTTCTTTTTCCCTCCACTTTTGTCCTTTTGAGGGCTTTAGAATGTCCAAAAATCTTTATTTTCCCTTTGACACTTTACTTACTTCTTTTTAAAGAGCATTTGCATGTCTTGTTTGTCCATCCATATTCCCTTTAGGAAGCTTCCTTCCAAAATATTATATAATCAATTACTCTAGTTTTTTCCTCTAACTTTCTGTCAAACACAAATATCTCAATAATAACTTGAGCTAATACAATATATCTAGAATTTGCTGCAAATTACTTGTCTTCTTAGCAAACAACATTCCATGGTCTGCATGAAATGTACCTGGATTTTCATGTCTATAGCCAATGCACTTATAATCCCAAAGTTAACCACAGATACATTATCTTTTCAAATTTTATTAGTTTATCTAAATATAAAATACAAAGAAAAATTAAAATAATGGAATAGTGGGAGAAGAAAAAAAGAAAAGGAAAAGTGTAGGGTGAAGAAAAAGCAAAGCATTGACTTCTGACTCTTTTTTCACGCAGTAGAATAAGGTAACAACATACAACCTCAACTTTTTATTTTATATAGTAATATATACTAGCCAATAAACCTATCTAATCAGAAAAACCCAAAATCAAAATTTCATTTTTTTTTCACCTGAAGCACAAAATCCAAAAGTGGTTTCCAAGTAGAAATAAAGTTAAATTGTATTCTTTAATTCAAACAGTCAATTTAGCCATCTCTGCTAACTTCATCAGCTTTTGCAGCCAATCATCTGTTGTGGGGATTAAAGTAGATGCATTAAACAACTAATGAAATATCAAACTCCTTGTCTTATTCCTTGCTCATAGTTGAGCCCTGTTGTCAGGGCTCCAACAAATCCACCCCCATTCAAATCATAAGTCTCTAGTTGCATCTCTCAGAGTAAAAAAAATGTTTTATTAGGAATGGCCATATTGGCATTACTCTTCCTCCCACCCCCTGGATGTATATTTTCCAATGGGACACATCCATAGCTAAGAGTCAACAATCATGCTCTTCATCATGCTCTGGTAATATCACACTACTAACTAGGGCATACAAAACACTTGCTAGACCAATACTTGAATACAGCTCATCAGTCTGGAACCCACATCACGTATCTGATATTAACACAGTTGAGAAAGTCCAGAAATATTTCACAAGAAGAGTTCTACACTCCTCTACTCGTTGCCTTATGCCACCAGACTTGAAATTCTACACCTAGAAAACCTAGAACTACGCCGCCTTTGGTCCGATCTAAGTATAGTATATAAAATAATACATTGCAATGTCCTACCAGTCAATGAATACTTCAGCTTCAACCATAACAATACAAGAGCACACAATAGATACAAACTCAAGGTTAACCACACCAAACTTGATTGCAGGAAATACGACTTCAGCAACAGAGTGGTCAATGTCTGGAATACTCTACCTGATTCTGTGGTTTCTTCCCCAAACCCCAAAAACTTTAACCTTAGACTGTCTACTATTGAGCTCACCCCTTTCCTAAGAGGTCTGTAGGGGCATGCATAAGTGCACCAAAGTGCCTACCGTCCCTGTCCTATTATTTCTTTTATTTTTCTTATGTAATAATAATAATAATAATAATAATAATAATAATAATAATAATTTATTCAACTTGTATGCCGCCCTTCTCCCTAAGGACTCAGGGCGGCTAACAATAAAACAGCACATATTTACATATAGTAAATATGTATTCATTTCATGTATTCACAACTATGTTTATCCTTGTAAGCCATTGACAAAATAATAATAAAAAAATTCAGTAATATTCTTGTGCACCGACAGCTTTGGGCTGCCAAGGCAATTATCTGAGGCATTTGAGGAATGCACTGCTTTCCCACACTCCCTTTTTGCTGGCAACTAAAAAGACCAAAGAAGTATATGTGTGTGTATATATATATTAGTTGTCATCTTTTCTAAATATTTCATTTATTTTATTTGTTCTCATTTATTACTCACCATATTCAGCAGTGAACATAATTTAAGCCTAGTCACTTGCTTTAAATTCAATACTAATTTACTCATATGGATATATTACTGATCTGCTGTAAAGCCAAAAGCTGCTCTGCAGTCACATTTCAGCCATAAGTTCATATTGCATTTTCCAAGTTTTAATCATTGTTGCCTCTGATATTCTTTCTCTCAGGAAATTGCCAAAAATCTTCCCTTGTACACTTATTTATAAAGCTTATATACCACTAAATTTATACATCTTGTTGTGGTTTACAATGTTTGTGTGTAGTATACACACCAACAAAAATTCCAAACTATGTCACAGAATCACTAATCTTGATATATTTCCATGCACTTGACCGCTAACACTGATTCTCTCACTAAATAAAAAAGTGCTTTGGATAAGTAGATGTTGTAATACAAAGTTGTTGTGAACAGCCAGCATGATGTTGTGTTAGTGAGATCTCTCTGCTATTCTAAGCAAGAGGACCTGGGCGTTAGCATTTCTCCCAAAGTATCCTCTTTCTCTTCCTGCAATTGAATAAATGCTTTGTTCTTTTAAGTTCAGAATCAAACTCAATGGACTGAGCAGCTGCTGTGACTGAACTGCAAAAATATGTAGTGTTCCATCTGTCTAACACCTCTGATAAAGGGCTGGAAGTGTCCCAAGAGGGTGGGAGATTGGGGGTGGGTGAGATTAGAACACACTGTTTAGGATACATATTAATTGAAAAATGTTTAGCCAGAACATGCATTAAATTGCATTTGTTTCCTGCATGCTAAGTCCAATAGTATACATCTTTTATGTTGTTGTTAGTTGCAAAGTCATGTCTGACACATTACAACCTCATGGACAACATTCCTCCAGGCCTTCCTGTCCTCTACCATCCCTCAGAGTCCATTTAAGCTCACACTGACTGCTTCAGTGACTCCATCCAGCCACCTCATTCTCTGTCATCCTCTTTTTCTATTGCCCTCAATCTTTCCCAGCATTAGGTTCTTCTCCAGTAAGTCCTTCCTTCTCATTAGGTGGCCAAAGTATTTGAGTTTCACCTGCAGGATCTGGCCTTCTAAAGAGCAGTCAGAGTTGATCTCCCCTAGGACTGATCGGTTTGATCGCCTTGGAATCCAAGGGACTCACAGGAGTCTTCACCAGCACCATAGTTCAAAGGCCTCAATTCTTTGGTGCTCAGCCTTCCTTATGGTCCAACTTTCACAGCCATACATTGCAACTGGGAAAACCATAGCCTTGACTATACACACTTTTGTTGGCAGGGTGACGTCTCTGCTTTTTAGTATGCTGTCTAGATTTGCCATAGCTTTCCTCCTCGGGAGCAAGTGTCTTTTAATTTCTTGGCTGTAGTCCCCATCTGCGGTGATCTTGGAGCCAAGGAAAATAAAATCGGTCACTACCTCCATTACATGGCTTAGGACCGGGGTATTTGTGGGAGCACCTACTGCCAGCAATAACTGCCCATCGCCCCATGCGCTCCCACAGACAGGGCCTCCTTAGGGTGCCATTGGCCAGACAGTGTTGACTGGTGACCCCCAGGGGGAAAGCCTTCTCTGTGGGTGCGCCCGCCCTTTGGAATCAGTTGCCCTTGGAGCTTCGGATGGCTCCTGACCATCAATCCTTCCGTTGTGACCTGAAAACATGGCTTTTTCAGGTGGCCAACCTGGACTGATGGGGGGAGGGTTGCAGCCGTAGCTGCCAGCCAATGGGAGTGCAGGGTTTCTTCCCGCACTATTTAAACCAATACCATTTGACATTTTACAAGAACAGTTCAAATAAACCAATAACATTCAAACCTACATAGATAACACCCCTCCCCACTAGGATCAGTCCATACCAAACCCCAACCTATCTAAGGTGGGGCTCTTCGTCGTGAGACCGTGGTTCAGAAGTTTTACGTTCTCACCAGTGGAAATGTGTCTACTGACATTTCCTGTTAGGACTTCCTGTGAAAGAAGATCCTGTTAGACTGTTAGAATCTGGTCTCTCCTCCCAACCCATCTCCATTCCAATGTCAGCACCCAAGTCAGGTAGTGATGTGCAATCTTCCACTTCAGGTGGTGGATCTTGGCATTGTGACAGGGTTCGGGATGGTTCCTGCGCAATGGCTCGTTACACATGGGGTTGATTCCTGTTTGCTGATTTTCCTCCTGTTCCCCCTTCCCCTAGAAGAAACATCAGGTGAGGGACCTAGAGGGAGACAGGGGCATGTTCTGAGGGACCCTGGATCTAAGTTGGTCAATGCCTGCTCCAGAGGAGGCCATCCTCTGTTTGTACCCTGTAAGAACGAGGGCCTGTGATGTGAGTTATTTCAGCAGGAATCCACAAGGTCACCTAGAAGGTTCTAGCATAGACAGAATCTCCACACTAAAAGAACAAACTTTGGAAGTGGAATCCAGTGGTGCGCTGGGTGCGTAAGTGGGATGAAGGCGTCAAGGGAAGACCTGTTTCCTGCCCATCAACAACTCTGCTGGGGACAAGTTAGTTGATGGGCTAGGAGTGATGTGTTGAACACTCAAGAAGCTTTTCAAGCTTCTCAGTGATGTCCCCAGGACCAGCTGCTGAAGCTTCTCTTTGGTAAAGCGCATGTTCAGCCCGGCCGTTGGCGAAGGGTGCCCAGGGGCAGTGAGGGCATGTCTGATGCCCTGTTGAGCTAGAAAGGATTCAAAAATGTTAGATGTGAATTGAGGGCCATTGTCAGAGACAAGGACATCTGGTAACCCATGGGTTACAAACAATTTTCTGAGCTGCTTGATAACAGCCTCAGTAGTAGTGGATGTCATTGGAATTACCTCTAGCCATTTGGAGTATGCATCTACTATCACTAGAAAAGTGTGCCCTCTTGTAGGGCCTGCAAAATCAATGTGGATTCTAGACCATGGGCCCCTAGGACATTCCCATTCCTGTGTGGGGAGGTGGGGCAGGTCTGACTACCTGGCAATTGGGACAAGAGGCTACCCAGTTTTCAACCATTTTGTCAATACCTGGCCACCATACATAACTCCTGGCCAAACCTTTCATCCTTACAATCCCAGGATGACCCTCATGTAACATTTCCAAACCTCTCTTTGCAGTTTTGCAGGAATAACCACCCTGTTACCCCACAAAATACATCCTCTTAATACAGATAATTCAGTTTGCCTGGACTTAAAAGGTTGGGCAAGGTGAGGTAGATCTTGAAGAGGCCAACCTTTCTTAATCCAGCCCATAACAGGTGCCAACACAGCATCTTTGGCAGTTTCTTTGGCAATCTCAGCAGCATGGACTGGAAGCTTAGCAACGGTCTCCAGGAAAAGGTGTGAGTTTCAAGTTCAAAGTCCTCCTTGTGGCAAGGTAGTGGGCAACGACTCAGTGCATCAGCATGTCCAATGTCCTTGCCAGGCCTGTGAATCAGTTTGTAGAATAGGCTGCAAGAAATTCAGTCCACCTCAGCATTCTTGGTGACAGGATATTAGGTGTAGGTTTGTCTCCTGCCACAATGCCTAGTAAAGGTTTGTGATCTGTAACAATGGTGAATGACCTGCCATACAGATATTCATGAAATTTCTTAACAGCTGCAACAACTGCTAAAGCCTCCTTGTCCAATTGGCTATAATTCCTCTCTGCTTTGGACAGCGCGAGTAAAATGCAATTGGGGCTTCCCGTCCATTGGGAAGCCTGTGACTCAAAACCCCCACTCCAAAAGGGGATGCATCACAAGTCAGAATTCTCAGAGAATTGTATCAACACAGCATCAGACGTGATTAGTCTCTTTATACTGTTAAATGCTGACTTCCTTCTGCCAGATCCAGCATTCTTATCAAGTAGGCGTGTGAGGGCTCAGCAATAGATGCTTTGTGAGGTAGCAACATGTGGTAAAGTAATAAGGCCCAAAGGCCTGCAAATCTGCCTTGCATCGAGGTTTAGGGGCTTGATTGGCAACCTTGGCATCAGTCTGTTTTGAGTGTACATTTGTCTTCCTTGACTTTTGAAACCTTCCATTTTTCTGAATCTGGTAAGGACTTCTATGAGTTTCTTGAAGCTGAGTGTCATTTTCAGCAGAGATTAATACATCATCAAAAAAGGTACTACCCTGGTAGTCCTTGCAACATTCTTTCCATAAGGCTTGGAAAAATGCCAGGTGCCACGCTTACTCCAAATTGTAGTCTTTACATTTGAAGGCACCTCTTGGTCAATTGTTTGTGCCTCTGCAGTGGCATCATCAACTGTTAATTGTTGATATGCCTGAGCCAGTTTATACTGTACCCTGCCAGAAGGATGGAGCAGATGATGCACAACTGATACAGGATATGTTGCGGCAGCATGGTTAAGTGTCCCTTGTAGTCACCACAGATTCTCACTGACCCATCAGGCTGGTGTGACTATGGGTGTTTCCCATCTGGAGTGGTCAGTAGGCTCTAAAACCCCTTGAGCAATGAGTTCTAATTGTGCATCAATTTTTTCTTTAAAGCAAATGGACCCTCCTGGGCTTTAAACGAATGGGGCACTTGGGGTCTAGGCTGAAAGCAATAGGGTCCCCATATACTTGATCCTTCTGCTGAAGACCTCTGGAAACTCAGACTTCAAGGACTCTTCCCAGTCAGAACTGCTCACGTGGATGCCATCACCTCGATGCCAAGTGGCTTGAACCACTCAAGTCCCAGCAAACTTGGCGATCCTTGTCCCGCGATGGTCGGGGCAGCCGTTTGGTGGCCTTTAAACTGCACGTTAAAATCTCTCGCTCCACTACTGGAATCTTGTTCCCTTGGTAGTCTTTGAGAGTCAGTGCTTGCTTCTGGAAATGCTTTTTCTGAATTTTGGAAAAAGTCTGTGGATAGTGTCCCATGACACCATAGATAAATAAGAGCCTGAGTCCACTTCCATTTGGCAGGTCTTCCTTCAATAAACACCTTCACATGTACTTTTCTGCTTTTAAGGGTGAAGAATGACCAATAGTGATTGTTTGAGTGCGTTTCATTCTTGCCATTTGCTTCTAAATTTTGCCCCATTTTTCAAGGAAATTGTTGGGCTTAAAGTCTCTATCAGGGGCTGCTGGTGGGATGATTTGCAGACTCTGGCTATGACCCCCTCTCAACGTAGGCAAATGGAGTCAAAGAACTTGTAATCAGTGTGGGGTGGCCCCAGCCTCTGCAATAGAACCCTTGCCTGTTCTTTAGAGTCTTTTCTTTTCTCATTCTGAGTTTAAAAATCCTCCTCTGCCTCACTGCCATCAGAATCAGAGTCTATTTGTTCGAATGAGTAGATGTGGATTTATCCCCATCAGAATGGCTTCTTGAGGCCTTGTTGTCTAATCTCCATGGCTGCTGAGGACTTGGTGGCTTCCTGAAACAGCTTCTTCAATGGCCTCTTTAAACATGATCTTAGGTTTCATTAATAGTTTGCTTTGTAAGACCTTATAAGGCCTAAAACAAACCGATCAGCCTCTTCTAAGTTGGTAAAGTCACAAGCAAATGTCCCTTAAACTTGCCACGAAGTCATTAACATTCTCGCTATCCCAGATCCTGACGGTAAAATTCATGTCTCTTAATGAGTCACGATACTTGTGGGGCGTAATGGGCTCTCAAAGTTTCTCGGGCCATTCCATTACCTTCAGCTCTGCTCCATGCGCCATTTTGAAGACTGCGGACGCGGTGCGTTGAAAGACGCCCTCTTCCGTCTCGGGGATACGGCCGAGATTCCCCTCGGAACATGTGGAAGCGATCATATGATTCCCAGTCTTCCATCGCCGGATCGAACGGTGCTGGGGGGTGTTCAGCGCATCATCTGCGCTCAGTTGCTTGTTCGTCGCGTCGTCTTCTCTTCAGGGAAATCCCACCT